>JAAGEH010000125.1:26447069-26614942 GCA_011751065.1 Lasiurus cinereus | reverse complement strand
AGCTCCCTCCCTCTCTCTCTCTCTCTCTCTCTCTCTCTCTCTCTCTCTCTCTCTCTCTCTCTCTCTCTCTGAAACTCAACTAGATCTTGCTATATCGTATAAAAAAAACAAACTGATTCACTTTCGCTTTGGGGCTGTGTCTACCACTCTGTCTCCTGGAAACAGAAATCCTCCACTAGCACCTGCCTGCCAGGTCCTGAGGGGAGGGGAGTGCACACTCATGCAGAGAGTGTGAGCTGACTCAGCGTTCCCCAATCTGTGCTGTACAGAAACTGGGCCCACAGAAGGAGCTACTACCGAAGAACGGCCCTTTCATTCATTTGGGGACATGCTCATTTCCCAAGTGATCCAACCCAACCCAGAAGTCAGCAAAATTTTTCTAAACGGGCCTTACAGTAAATATCATAGGCTCGCTGGCTATATGGTCTCTTCCACTGCTGTTCACATCTGGCACGAAAGCAGCCAGAGACAATATGTAAAGAATTGGCAGCGGCTGTGTTCCAATAAAAACAAACAAACAAAACACATACACATACACACACAAAAAAAAACACCTTATTTACAAAGACAGGCTTGGGCCAGAGTGGATCCACAGGCCGAAGTTTGTACATCGTTCTTATCTCTCACTGGGATGTTGAAGAACCAGAAAAGCAGGCAGAGAAACACCTAGGACAGTGCTCTAACCCCTGTTTAATCTCTGGACATTTTGGCACATAAAGGTATTGAGAATTTCAGCTCCAAAGACCCATCCTTCGGTCAATTTGTTCAATTCTGTTTCCCAAAGTTACTCTTCCTGAGAACCTCTTTACTTGCTCCCCTCCCTCCCCCACAGTCCTCCTCCTCCTCTCGTTCTCTCTCTCAACTTGTTTTCTTACTGAACATCTAAGGGATTGCAGCTTCCATACAACATTCCTGGAAAAAAATAATGAGTGACCTGAGGAAATAATGAATTACTTAAGGAGTGAGCTAATTGGTAGTATTTATCAGCCTAAGTGAAAAATTTAATCCTAACTCCTCAAGGAATCGCCTTGAAACTTGAAATGTCAGTAAACATGTTAAGCAAAATCTTGGCTTTCATTACATAGGATAGGCCCAAAGACAGGACACTTACAAAGCGTTTCTGTTTTGTGGGAAATGGACTGATTGATACCTTGCCCCATTTTTCTACGACCTCTGCCTCCCCCAACCCTCAGCCCACAAGTGGTTGTTACTTTTTGGAACTTACAGGAGGGAAAATGATCATTTAGAGAGTTATGGATTAGGTCATATAACCTCCAGAAAATTCCAGGCACTAATCCGTTTCCAACTTAAAACTCAACGTTGGTTTCATTGGCCAAATGAGCAAACTGAAGGTTTTCTGGCAAAGCGTATTGGAAACTTGTGAAACATAGGATATGATGGCATTAGGCATTGTCAGAGTTTTAAGACAAAGAAACAAAGTTTCTCTTGAGTGTCCTAGGATTATTGATGATTACTGGCCAAACAGAGCCATCCAATCTGGTTACAGTGCGGGAGGGGCGATGCCCATATGTTCATCCGCTAATTCCTTCGCCTTCTTTCATCTACTGGCGTCTATTTCAAAGAATTTAGTTGCCACCTGCATTATTTAAAACTTTTTTTTTTCTTAATATGAGAGTAGGGAGGTAAGGTGGAGAATTGAGCCTACTTTTAAGAGAACAGTATTTAAGGCCAGTGTGTGTACAAAGCATTTCACAAGCATTCAATGAGGGAGAGAGAGAGAAAAAAAAATCACCACCCAATGCAATGTGGAGTTGAGTGGAATAAATTCCAAGAAATTGTGGAAAGGCTGCCCTCTTCAGACACATTTATTTTCATTTTTAAGTTGCTATAGAATTTGCTGTATACATTTCTCTATAGGGGGAAGATGGAGCCTGCGGTAAAGAATGTTTAAATCTGAGCTTTCTTCACATAAATAAAGGTCAAACAAGTACATGGGGGAAGTGTTAGGAAGGAGGTGGTGTGTCTGTCTGGACTTGCCTGGAAAATATGTTATTTTATGAGTATTCCACGGGGCTCTGGAGGCATGTACGCCCCGAATGCTTTAGACTCCTGAGAGGTAGTTAATTAATGGAGCTGTCTGGGCTGAAATGTTTACCGCGGCTGTCACGTATCTAAGTGCACTCAGAATCACCACCTGAAGTCACAATAATTGGCTTTCGTGTCATTAGAATTTTTAATAGCCCTGATGAACTCGGCTCTTCCTCTACACAAACCTCTTGTTTGCTGTTTCCCTCCTGTCATTCTGGACAACCTGAAATGACAATTAAGGGAGTTCTGTCATGAAGAAAGCTACTGTGCATATCCGGGACCTGGGGAAGGCACCAATTGTGCTGTCAGCCAAGTTTTCCTTACAATAGTCTAGGCAGGTCGCAGGGAGAACCAGGTGGAAATTTCCATCCAAACGCAACTTGTTTTTCTACATTTCCTGACCTGGGGTTTTTCTCTGTCGCCCCCCCTCCACCCCCACCCCCGTCCCCTTAATGCTTCCCTTTTCAATGTCCAGATGCAAGGGATGAGCCCGATATAATAAGATGGATTCCAAGAACCTCACTGACAAACCAATCCCAATTCTTTAGTCAATCCGGAACAAATTAGAGCAAAAAAAAAAAAAAATTTACCAGTGAATCAGGAAATACTCTTATTGTATCATCTAGTGCTAGAAGGACAGGGAGAAATTTAGAGTAGCCTCTTTTGCTTTATCATGACAATGAGGAGAGAGGGCATGTAATATACTCAGAGTTCATTGGAGAGAGAAATTCTAAATAGATTTTTGAGAAACAGTTGTTGATGAAAATTGAACATCAGTCTGTGGGGAAGTGGTGTGGGGACAATGAGAACTGATTTACATTATATTTGACACATGTAATATACATGTACGGTTTGCAGAGGGACAGAAGTATAGAACCGACTTGTTTATAAGTTGAAAGGCAATGTACACCAGCAGGTTTCTCCTCTGGCTTCTGATATTCCCTTTCATGTAGGAATAGAGAGACTAGCATTGTTCTAATGGTTAAAATAAGAGTCAATTTTCAGGATTTCAATGATCATCCATTTGTCAGAAATACTGCTTTTCTCTGAGTGGATGCTAACCAGTCGCCATTCTGAAGGCAATCCTGGCAGACTAGCAAATACGGGGGCTTCTTCTGCTCCCAAATACTAATGTCCCAAGCTGAGATCGGTAGATAACCAGGCTTCCAAAATGACCCATGCTTTATGCCTATGCAGAGCTTAAGTTCGTAGCATGGGGCAGCGAAGCCAGAGCTAGACCAAATGCTGAGCTCAGGTTATGTGCCCGTGTGCAGGGATAAAACTCAACAATTCCAAGGAATCGAACAACAGAAGGCACTTTGTACCCGAGTGCAAGGCCTGGAGCTGGAGAGAAGCTAATGACAGCTGCCATGGCTTTCTGGGATTTCAAATATAAGCCCATGGCTTCTGTAATCCAAACCCTGTAAAACATGGTGAACGTGAATCCAGCTGAGAAGCTGCATACACAGGCATATAAAGTTAGACACTTGTGTAGACACTTGTCTACATACACAATATAAAAATTAGTCCGGACGACCTTCGGACAAAGCCGGGGTTGCGAGGGAAGCCCGGGTCCCGGGGTGCCTGTCAGCAGCCGGACGGAAGTAAATCAGGATTTCTGGCCACTGTATTAAACATAAATATGCACATACATAAATAGGCTACACACTAGAGGCCCAATGCAAGAGGAGGCGTTCCTTCCCCCGCTGCGGGTAGGCCCCCCAAACCCAGGCTTCCCTCGCAGCCCCGGCTTTGTCCAGAAGGTGGTCTAGAAGGACATTGGAAGGATGTCCGGTCTAATTAGCATATTACACTTTTATTACTATAGATTATATAATGTGCTATAACATTTTATTATATATGCAGCATGTTATTTTACTGCAGAAGTACATCAACAAAACCACAGGTACTGACTTTAATTGGGAACGTAACATTTTCAAGGGTAATCTTAACTGCATGTAATTTCTGACTCCCACCAGGACTTGAACAGGAAAATTATTTCATCAGAGGAGACACCACTATATTTATCCTCAAAACAGCAATCAACAGGGTCTTCCTCCTCCTACAGAGTTAAAAGCATCTTTAACAGGGAGCGCAGGAATGCCATACAATTTCAAACCTAAAATAAAAAAAAATATTTCGAATTGGTATGGCCTCTGTTGGCCTTGGTCTACTGGACTATTTTCAATTCAGCTCGGAGGTGGAGTCCCTGATGTGCCCATTACAGAGAGCAGTACAAGAAACCCCCAAGTTACCCAGGACACGTGAAAAGGCGAGTCCCTGGGTAATGTTGGGACAAGCCTGCTCCATGGCCAGGTCCTCTAACCACTGGGCCTCCCCGCCTCCCCAGGTCTCTCTGCGCTTTGATTAGCCAACGTTCACCATATGATGCTCGAGATATCGGCACGATCATTTCTAAAGGTTCTGCAAACCCCCGTCTTGTACACATTCAATAATAAGCCAGCCTTCACGCCAGTTTCCCCTCCCAGACAAACCATTAGCGGCTCCCGTTACCATGGCGCACACACACACCGGGGAGGACGCCCACGCGCAGAGGGGTCGTGTTTGTGATTAACTGGTAGAAGCGAAAGATGAAAAGAAAAAAAAGAAAGAAAGAAAACATAGGGCTGGAGCTCAAGCCACGCACAGCTATTTGTCCCACACGCACAAAATACTCATATAAAGGCAGTGCATGCAGCCAATAGGGCAAGTTTTAGACACGATCATGGTTTGATAATCACTGATAAGATGGTAGAGGGGGGAGGATTGGGTGGGGATGGGAGGGATGGGGAGGTCCGGGGTGTATTCCCATTTCTGTGTAGACTCCACGGCTCCGTGACCCAGAGGGCAGAAGGCAGGGGGACTTCGCAGCATCGCTGTGGGCAGAGAGGTTGCACAGGAGCAACCGTGTCCACGTGGTGAAGGCAGGCCGAGTTCCCCTGGCGCACACAGCTCCTCATCGCCCAGGCGAGAGCAGCTTTCGGGTCTGGATCCGAAGGAAAGTCCTCTGGCTGCACAGGGACAGGGCGAAGCCACATTTCCCGGAAGCTGGCGCCTGTCTTGCAGCGAGCTGTGATTTCCTAGCACAGAGCGGGGTGCAAGGGCCATGCCTAATGTTAGCCTCCAAATCCTGGAGCTAGAAAAATCTGTGGGGATTTACTTGCCCCATCCTCACGCCCACATTTTTTCAAAATGCGTTCTCATTGACTTCAGAGAAAAGGGAGGGAAAGGGAGAGAGCAACATCAGGGATGAGAGAGAATCATTGGTCTGCTGCCTCCTGTACGCCCCACACTGGGAATCAAACCGGCCACCCGGGCCTGGGCCCTGCCTAGGAATAGAACGAGTGACTTCCTGGTTCACCGGCTGAGGCCCAGCCACTGACTGAGCCACACCAGTGGGACCAGGCCAGCATGTTTTTTGTTGGTTTTTAAAAAAATATATTTTATTGATTTTTCACAGAGAGGGATAGAAAGTTAGAAACATCAATGAGAGAGAGACATGGATCAGCCGCCTCTTGCACGCCTTCTACTGGGGATGTGCCCGCAACCAAGGTACATACCCTTGACCGGAATCGAACCCGGGACCTTTCAGTCCGCAGGCCGATGCTCCATCCACTGAGCCAAACCGGTTTCGGCCAGGCCCGCATGTTTTGATGACAGGGCTTTCCTTTGAGAAACTCCTCCACCCCCACTACACTCAGGTATCTTGCCCTCCAGGCAAGGCAACCTGCCAAAGCAGTCTCTTTACCAAGAAGTGGGATCTGAGAGGAACGGCCCCAGGGCAACTGGAGATGCTTCATCCTGAGGGCGGTGCTCCGGAGAGAGTATCTATTAGTGTCTGTAACCATCCTAGGTCCCTGGAGCTCCCCTCCTTGATGCCTTTTCCAAGCTCTGGAGGCTCATCTTTTCTTTTTTCTTTTTTTTTTTTTAACAGAGAGGAAGGGAGAGGGATAAAGAATTAGAAATATCGATCAGCTGCCTCCTGTACACCCCCCAATGGGGCTGTGCCTACAACCAAGGTACATGCCCTTGACCAGAATCGAACCTGGGACCCCTCAGTCCGCAGGCGGAAGCTCTATCCACCGAGCCAAACCGGTTTTGGCTCATCTTTTCTTTTAAGTTGAATTCTATCACCTACCCCCTATCCTTATAATAAATTCCATTTTGCTTAAGTTAGCCATGGGTTTGTTTTTGTTGTTGTTGTTGTTGTTTTGCTTGAAACCAAAGTACCATAACCGACACAGAACCTCATGAATTACCTTGTTTCCAATTCCTTTTTCACTCCTCACTGCACACTGTTTACCAAGGTCTGTTCATTATATGTGACTGTTTTCTCTCTGTATATATTCATATTATAATATACTATACTATATTAGATTCTACTGTATCACATTCAACTATCTTACACTCTACCATAATTGTATGCACTACACCATAGTTTTCCATCCTAACGATATACTTATTGCAGTTACATGGGAAATGAGGAGGTAACTGAAGCTTGAATAGTTAAATCAGTGGTGCACAGAGGTCATCTGAATCATGGACTTGGCTAACCCCCAGATTCCTGATCCCCGACTGCTTATTCAGTGGGTCTGTGTCTGGAGTTGCAAGGGAGGTTGGGGGAGAAGGAGCCAATATTTTAACACGTCCCTACACAATGATGCTGCTTGTCCAAGACCACAGTTTGCATAACCTCAGGTTAAATCAAAGCTTCTCACGCTCCAACATGCTGGCAGATCACCTGGGAAATGTATTCTGGTTTAGCAGGTTCGAGGTAGGGCCTGAATCTCTGCATTTCTAGCAAGATCCGAGTTGCTGATGCTGCCAGAGCACACTGAGAAGCAAGGATCAAGGAACTGACCCAGATCACACTGTCAGTAACTGACAATGTCACCTTGATTTTAGGTTTGCCTTCACTTATCCACTGCACTGTCCTTCCAATGAAAACTTAGTCTTTACAGATGAGAAACTCAGCTCCCTGAAGGATCACAACACTTGACCAGATCTCCCAGCTGATGATTTATATATTCAGAAGGACACAACACCATCTCAAGATTGCTGTCCTCTTTAGTGTTCAATATTCACCAACGATTGTATGTTCATATCCACTCTGTATTAAATCCTGACAAACACACCAAGAAGTGGGCAAGGCCAACGCGACTCATTCACAATGCAGAGATGGGGCAGCCAACTGAGTGCAGAGTGGATACTCAGATCGAAGGTGCCAGAAAGGAATTGCCTTGAGCCATTACCATCTCAACTCGAACAATCACAATCAGTGCTTAATGTCAGCCCTGCTAAGGCTCAATAGGCCTTCCTTGTTCCATAGTGCGCTTTCCTTGGTACACTATCGTGACAGAATCGGCAAGCGGTGGCTTCCACCTTGGCCTAAAGAAATTCTAGTGCCAAGTGCAGTGTTCCCACCACCTACAGCAGTCCCCTCACAGAGGACGCAAGTCACATCCTTACTGTGAGGAGAGATGGGAGGATCTCAGACAGCTAATCATGGGGACCTAAGACTCTGGAGGCCAGGCATCCAAACGAGTGTTCACTAGGCCCGTCTGGCTTATGGAGGCATTTTCTCTGGTCTGTCCAGCATTGGTTTGGCTTGTGGGTTAGGTAGTTGCCTATGTTTAAATATTGGGAAAATATACATTATTCATTTGGAATAAAAATTGTGGAGCTGTGGCCACACAAAGTCCAGATTCTCATGATAGAGAAGTCAGCTCTTGTTGTGAAGGGAGGAATGTGGAGCCACAGTGGTCACTAGAGCAACCACAGGATCAATCATGAGGACTTTTATTATAGAAAATAAACCACCACCCTCTTGTTCTTCAATTCACCACAGTCCCTACTGAGCCTGAATCCAGGAAACCCTGTAGGTATTTGAGATATAATGGTTGCAAAAAAACAAAAACAAACACAGACATACACATACACACACACATACACGCACACACTAAAGCTAACAGGCCAGGCAGTTAAATGTCATTATTTCCCTGGACTATTGGACAGGAAGGTGCAGAACTGAACCACATTGTGTTCACATAGTGAAGAAGAAAAATCCAGAATGCATACCCTGTTTTTGTTGTTCCATGAAGGTGGCCTCTTACCTCCAATTGACAGCTGAGCCCGTGGATCCTCCCCTTTCTCTCAAAAGTACAAGTTTCTAATACTGCTATTACTGCTGAAATAATGCCATTATCTCTACTCAACCTGAAGTTGGAATACCTCCTTTAGTGACTCTGTGCAGGCTTTGGGGAAAATTCTACCTTTGTAAAAAAAACAAAAAAACATATATACTAGGGGCCTGATGCACGAAATTCCTGCAAGGGGCTCAGACCCCACTGCCACCTCAGCTGCCTTGGCCTCCACCCGCCACAGCTTGCATCTTTTGTCCAGAATGTCACCCCAAAGGACCTCTGGTCTAATTAGCATATTAAGTTTTTATTCTTATAGATATTTTCTCAAACCCCCTGGATTAGTGGTCCCTGTTGCACACAGCCAAGTATGTTCCTGAACGAGGTCAAGGATCCAGCTGGCAAAATCCTGCTTTAGCATAACTTTAAATTTGCCAAGTCAACGCAATGCCACTCTTCTGCTTAAATTACTGAACAATTAGAATGGTGTGGGCTGTAATTCCAGGCTGACTCCAGCCCTGGATGCGGCTTGTTCTTGTGGTGGTGGTTGTTAAAGGGCAACACAGAATCATTGGGAGCAGAGCTTAGAGCAATAACATTTATGCAAGGAATTTAAACACTGACATCCTCTTTGTTTAAGGCAAAAGGTTGGCCCGTAACTCATCACACCTTGAAGATCCCAAGTGTGTGTGTGTGTGTGTGTGTGTGTGTGTGTGTGGATGGGTGTTGAGAGTCAGCCCTGAGAGAACACAGCCCTACCCTCTAGTGTGCTGCTGTCTCCTTGCAGCCTGGAGGTAGAAATAATGAGCCTGCAGAAGGGAGTGACAGATTTTATCTCAGAGACACTGACCCGGATGACTCCATTAGCATTGTTCCAAATGAAAAGTCGCCCTCCCTCTATGGGGATCGGAGGAGGCTGCTGGGGAGGCAAGAGGCAGCTTCCATTTGGAACCAGATCCTTCCCAGAACCAAGGACACGATGTGCCCTTGCGCCCGATCCCACAGAAGCCAAGCCCCACTTCTACGCTGCGTGCCTGCAACAGAAGAAGAGCCTCTCGAATTAAGGAGTGGTACCCACCTGCTGGCTGCTCTCGCTGCAATCCATAAGCCCTCACAGCCCACATCAGGGAAGGGGGACAGGCCAACCAACGTGATGGATGCCTCCAGCCCAGCCTTATGGTTTATCATTCACCCATTTCCCTCCTGGGATCCTTTTCTTATTTAGGATCAAAGCCATTTGTCCTCCCCAGAAATCGGAGGTTCCAAAGAAAACCATTATCTCCAGGTCTGAACCATAGAGGGAGATAAAGCAGGGAAAGGAGGTAATGAAGGGGAGGGAGGCTTCCCACACATACACACACAAACACACATAGACATAAGAACACACATATACACACAGACACGTGCACACATGCACACATAGACACAAACACTGCATCATTAAAGATTCCAGGCAAAAACGCCTCATTCCACAAGATCAAGATCGCTAAACCTGACATAAGAGTTTGCCAGATTTGCACCTTTCAAGTGCTAGATGTTTTTCAAGTCAGAGATGCTGCGAATGGGTAAATCTGGAGTTTGAGCTGACTATGGTTCCGAATGTTACCATGTACTTGCTCTGGGACCTTGTTCAAGTTTAACTTGCTTAACTACCTCTGGGTGTCTCAGTGTCTTCAACATCAAAACAAAGATATTAGTTACTACTTAGCAGAATAATTTTTGTAATTTAAATATAAAAGGGAATTTGTGCCTAGAACCCCACCTGGTACATATAAGAAGTGTAATAAAGGTGGTTTAATTTTTTAAATAACCACAATAACAATTATCTTATCTAATAAAAGAGTGATATGCAAACTGACTACATATCCGCTATGCCCACAAGCCCATCAGGAGTGAATATGCAAATTGATCCAACCAAGATGGCTACGGCCACAGAGAGAGCAGGAGGGAGGCTAGCTTTCTGCAACCCTGGCCCGACCCAGGCCTCTGCTTAAGGCAACAAAGTTTCAATTGTAGAAGATAAGTAAATCACAGATACCAGGACCTCTGCTTGGGTTGCCAGGGGGGCATGGCCAGCCTGCAAACCACCACAGGCCCCCCCATATCCCAAGGGAACCCCTACCTTGATCCGAGATACTCTTCAGGGCAAACCAGCTGGCCCCCACTCATACACCAGGCCTCTATCCTATCTAATAAAAGAGTAATATGAAGATTGACCATCATTCCAAAATACAAGATGACTTCCCCCATGTGGTCAAAGATCCTGCCCCCATGTGGACACAAGATGGCCAGTGTTGGGGGGGAATTGGGAGGGAATAGGCCCACAAGGGAGGGAAGTTGGGGGCAACTGGGTCTACAGGGGAGGGAAGTTAGGGACAAACAGGCTGGCAGAGAAGCAGTTAGGCATCAATCAGGTGGCAGGGAAGTGGTTAGGGGGTGATCAGGCTGGCAGGCAGAAGCAGTTAGGGGCAATCAGGAAGGCAGGCAGGTAAGCAGTTGGGAGCCAACAGTCCTGGATTGTGAGAGGGATGTCAGATTGCCGGTTTAGGCCTGATCCTATGGGAGAGGGAGATTGGAGAGGGAACAGGCTGGGATGAAGGACATCTCCCCCACTGGGCCTCTAGTATTTATATAAATGCCAAGTCAAGAATTCCACAGGCAGAGGTAACCCCTAGCTCGACATGCAAGGCTTGTAGATGAGGTTTCTCCCTGCCTTCTATCCTTATTGCCCAGTGAGAGCTTTCTCAAGCTATATCCACACCCCTCCCCCAAGGACTGTATGAACCTCCCACATTCCTAGACTAGTCTTCACTCATGACTGAACTGAATAAGAGTTTCAGGACCCTGAGTTCAGCTTCGTGGCAGGACAGGCTGGGAGGGACATTGTCGATGGCTCCCCAATCCAAGAGAGCTCCTTGTTCTGGGAGAAACTCAGAATGTTAGGGCCTGCTGGAAATCACAGAGTAAAGATGGCATCTTGTCCAGCAGTGTTATTTTTACTGGATGGTAAATACTTTCAAATGTAACTTTTAAGTTACAGCAAACATGGATATAAATGGAGTAAAAGGAGAAAAAAATGAAATGTTAAAGGCCTTAGAAGAGGCTATTTTAGGGCATGAGAAGTTCTCTCCTTCATCCTTAAGGTTCCTAGGAAATACCCACTGAGTCCCAATCAATCTCAAGACAACAGCTCAGGTGAATATTATTTTTGCTATTTCATTGCTGAAGAATCAGGGCACAATTAATCTGCAGTGACAGGAAGTTATTGGTGGTTTCCTAAGGCCAGAATTGAAGGGACTGACCACAAAGAGACATAAAGGAACATTTCGGGGTGACAAATACAGTACTCCATCCATATTTCAATAACAGTGGTGGTTACATAGCTGCACACACTTGTCAACAAAAACTGTATAACTAAAGTAAGTGTAGTTTATTATATGTAAATATAGCAAAATCAAAATGATGTTTTAAAAGCCTTTGGATTTTTAAAATTCTACATGATGGAATAGTTCTCAGCCATAAAAAGAAAAAAAGGAAGGAAATCTCACCCTTTGAGACAGCATGGATGGACCTGGAGAACATTAAGCTAAGTGAAATAAGCCACTCAGAGAAAGACCAGTACTGTATGATTTCACTCATATATGGAATCTAATGAACAAAATGAACTAACAAGCAAAATAGAGACAGACCCATAGATAGAGAGCAGGCTGCCAGCTGCCAGGGAGGGCAGGGCTAGGGAGGGGGCGGGAGTTGGAGAAATTTTGCAAAACACAACAACAAAAACGCATGGACACAGACCATAGTGTAGTGATTGCTGGGTGACGGAATATGGAGGGAGGAGGTGGGAGAGGCTATATTGAGGGGGGTGGTATGTGTGTGTAAATGATGATGGACAGAGACTTGACTTAGGGTGGTGAACACACAATACAGTATACAAATGACGTGTAAAATTGTGCACCTGAACCTTGTATAATTTTGTTAAGCAGTATCACTCCAATAAATTAAATTTAAAAATTAAGAGTTTTAAGGAGGCTGTTGACTATGAATCGAATTTCAGGTAAAAAAAAAAAAAGATTGGACGCTATTACGAAGTAGAAGAACATTGTAGGGATGGGCTAGATAAAGTGGACATGATGGGAGAGGGAGGGACCAGGGCTGAGCTATAATGAGCAATTTAGATCCTGGGAGACAGTGCAGAGAAACATCTCACCAGGGAAAGAAGAGAAAGAGGTAAGAGGAGAAAGACAAGGAAAGAGGGTGGGGCCTCGTGAGCAGAAGTTGGGGCGGGGGGCCCTCAATCTGCAGAGGGGGTTCAGGAGAGGAGAGGTAGCTGGACACTGAGGCATTTCCAGACACAGCCTCTGGTTCTCTGAGCCACCGAGGTCACACCCCCTACCTTTCACTGCCCCGAGAGCCCTGAACACAATCTGTCCCTCTTCCTCTGGCTCCACGGGCCCCTCTCCCTGCTTTGGAGATAAGTCTCCTGCCAAGTGTGGCTCCACCAGGGGTTCCACACTGAACATGATGCGACTTACATTTTGAGCTCCTGACAAATCCCTAAGGCTTTCCCATCCAAAGGAAAGATGAAAGAGGAGGCTTTTGGAGGAGGGGACTGGGGGGTGGGATGGGGAGTGGGGGGAGAAAGAAAACCAACCTGAAGTTTGTTGCCACGTCGCTTTTGATTTTCGGTGTTAATGTGGAAATTGGCTTCAACTTGCTCTGAACCTTTCCACAGAAAGACATTGCACTGAACACTGAAGTGTTTTAAAAATACTGGCGCACTCTGGTAACCGTCTGTCACTCTGTGCAGCACATAGCAATTTAAAATTATTGGAGCTCTTAAATTAAGTGCTTAAATTTGAAGGTGATCACCACTTTGAGCATGTGGATTGCACAGCTATCTCAGCTATAACAGTGCTTCAATTTTCTTTAAGCAGGTCATTTTGGGGAGCGATAAGGGAGTCTGATTGCCCAGCATGCATTGATTTCAAACTACTGGAGTTGTCAATTCATTTCTCCAAAGCACTTCTGTTTGGGTGCAATCTTGCTCTGATGGCTTAAATTGGGCCAAATTGGTCTATACTGCACATGCCCAAAACGCTAATGTACTTTGGTAATCTGCCTTTCTGGGGACAAAAATTCACAATCATTTCTGCTGAGCCAAAAACAGCACACCAGCCGATGTATTTGCCTTTCAAAACACAAGGTCATCTAGGTGGGATTTTCTGTGTGTCTAACGTCAAAAAAAAAGATATAAAGGGGAACTCTGTATTGGTTTTGCACAGATATTTGGCCCAACGCATGGTTTTTCAATTTCTCAAAAATAATATGAATTTTATCAGAATGTAATGCCTGCTGTAGAATTCTGTGTCCTTGCTGGAACCCACAAGCTAACATTTCATAGCATCTGGAATTCTGAGACGTCACCAGGTTTAGCAAGATGACTGTACACGGGGAACCAAAAGAGCTTTTCTCAAATTAAATATGGCCTAGTCAAGTTATAAGAAAAAGCAAAAATATTAACGAGTTTTTTTTTTTAAAAAAGCCAATGACAAAATGTCTTATATGAAGGATCCCAAAGTTTCCCATTATCAAGTACTAAAAGAAAATGTCCTGCTCTTAAATATAAGTGGGGAAATTCTGATTCAATGACAACAAAAGTAATAATGATAGCTAACATGTATTCAACTGTGTGTTTATCTCATGTAATCCTCACAGCACCCCAGGAGGTAACTATTACAGGTCCCCATGATTTACTATCATATAGAACTTGTCTTTTCATTTATTAAGAATAGATTTTGATATCTACAAAATAATAATTTAAGGGATGTCAGAGTAAGAAAATACACACATACACACACACACACACACACATTCTGAAAAGGTTTCTTTATAGCAGCTGTAATGAAGTATAGCATACATACCATAAAATTCAGCCATTGTGTATGCATAGTTCAAATGATGTTTAGTAAATGTAGACAGTTCTACAATCACCTCCACAATTCAATGCTAGAACATTTCCAACACTCCCAAAGGTTCCTTCATGCTTTTCAGCCAACTCCCAACACCACCCCAAGGTCCAAACAACCCCTGAGCTGGAAATGTCATATAATTGGCATCATTCACTACTAGTGTTCTATACCTGTCTTTTTTCACATGGCCTAATGCTTCTGTGGCCCATGCTGTAGTAAGCATCAGTAGTTCTTTCCTTTTTATTGCTGATATATAGTTACACCACAGTTGGCAGACATTTTGGTTGTCTCTATTTTTGTATTAAAATAAGTAACAGTGCTCTGACCACTTGTGTATATGCCTTTGTGTGAACATATATTGTTAATTATCTTTAAGGATAGAGACCTAGGTGAATTAGTGATACATATGTTCATCTTTATCAGAAACTGGCACACTATTTTTCAAAGGGGCTAAATCATTTTACCTTTCCATCAGCAATGGATACGGTTCCATTTTACTGCAAGGAGAGGGAGGCTAAAACAGCATTGGGTACTTTGCCCATGATTACACAACTAATATCTGTAAAGCAGGGTCTATAGTGGTAAGCATCCTGAACTTCTAAATGGCATAGGTTATCTAAGGTTAAACAAATTTCCCTGTTCTAGGCCTTCAAGAGGACTTCATTCTCTATTAGTTGTAAGGAACTTCCAAGGGGAATTAATACCATGCAGTGCTTCCTGACATATTCTGCTCGTAGGACCTTTCCTACCTTGATACTTGTTTTCTGTGGAGTTCCCAAGACCCAGATCCTCAGATGGGGACCTAGGTGTAGAGGATTTGTCTAAGAAATATATGAGGGAAGCAGGATAGAAAACAGAAAAGACTAATGAAGATGAGATTTCAAGTAGAGACCAGCTTTAGCCTAATTGGGGGTAGGGAGAAACCCTGGAACATAAACTGCAAAATAGAAAGATCTTGCCTAGAAGCGAAGGGGCCAGGACTTTGTTCCCCAAGTCAGCCAGCAATTGACTATGGGCTGCTGTCCTTGGTGGGGAGACAAAGGGGGTTACAATCTTCCATCCTTGGTGCATCCCAATGGGGGAGAGCAATACTCAGAGAATGTGGCTGCTCATAGCTATTGGTCAACTCACCGAGTGCGCTGTGCTAGAAATGGGATGTGGGAAGGACAACCACAGCATCGAGCCTTGCACTTGTTAGTCTAACTTGAAAACCTGACCCCAATCAAAACACAAGCATACTGGCCTCTTCTCACCCCTAAGATCTTAGCTCAAATGTCCATTTGGAAAAAAAATAAATAAATGAAAGAGGAAAGGATGGTGATAAAGAGGGTGGCGGTGTTGATCATCAAAACTGGCTGTACACTTTCTGCATGATTGATGGTCTCTCTGAGCTGTCATACTTCAATCATCAGATTATTACAAAAACAGTAAAGCATGCTGGTAGAAGCCACTTCCTTCCACGTTGAGTCACTTTTCTGAGAAGTTCCTGTACATGTCATATGGGACAGGCTAGGTTATGCTGCAGTAACAAATAACCCCCAAATCTCAGTGGCTCCACATAAAAACAATTCACTCGCTGTTCACACTATACGTCCACTGTGAGTCACCAGAGGAGGAAAGAGGGGGAGGCACTCTGCTGCCACAGTAATTCACTCAGAAGCCTGGCAGATAGACCAGCTAGCTAGCCATCTGAATGGTGCCTGTCGGTAACCATCAAACCTGAGGAAGAGAGAATGTTCCAGAGACTCTAGCCTCAACAGTTCAATGCCCCAGTCCAGAAGTAGCAGATGCTGCTTCTGTTCACAACTCATTGGGTAGAACTGCTCATAGGGCCTTGACTTGCCACAAAAGGTCTCTGAAGTGAAGAGAAGAGACCCAAGGAAGAACTTGAAACCTTCCTTTAAGGCCTAACTTCATCTGATCCGTAAATCATGTGCTCTGGTCACTGTTTCCAGTCAATAAAACAGCTCCTTTTCTAATGGCCTCCAGCATGAATCTGGTTTGGGAAAGCACAGAACTTCTAATAATGTAAAAATAAAGAGCAATTGAAGATGGCATGATCAGTGGTTAATGAGCTAGCAAGCATTTTCAAGGCACTAGAAAGAACTAGCACTAAATCCCAAGTCATCGGCTAAGTACCTCTGCAGTATTTCAGAATGTAACAGACCATTACTACTTCTCTTTGAGGAAGAGAAATCTCACTCGCATCTATTGCTAAGGTAAATGAAGGTCAAGAAGGCCATAAAACTTATTTTAAGACCAAGCCAGGACAGAGAACTGACAAGGTTAGAGAACACACACACCTTAATTAAAGTTCCCAAGTAAAGAGAAAGAATTTAACTATTCCTTATATTACTCTCCATGTAAAAGAAAGTCTTTTAAAATTCTGTATCCCATACAGTCTTTGTAATTAACTTAAAATAAGTCATTTTTCCAAGGTACTTAGATTTATGATGCAAAGGTAGCTTTTAATTTAATTGTTATTTTTCCCCAGGACCTTCCACACACACAACAGCCAATTAGGAGAGCTCTCTTTTGCTATTCAGCATCTATGTAGCTGCTGAAGTGTACTTTAAATCCTTTCTTACAAAATTAGCTAAATGTAGGGTCCTTCCCCATTTGCCTAAGTTGCCTAGAAGAACAAGATATTCTGAATATCAGAAAAAGTGGATATAAGAGACCACAATCGATTGACATAGTATAAAGACATTGTAAGCCATCCATGTCAGCCATGCAAAATTGTATCCCAAGGTTTAAATGAAGAGGATCACAGAAATTGCCCATTTGTTTCCATGGATATAGCAAAAATTCAAGAAATGTGAGGAACCACCTGGGGATAAAAGTATCTAATTTTGCTTGTATTTGCTCTTCAGTGGAAGTAGCTGAATATCTGAAGTAGAATATAACCCCTCAGTTACTCACTACTCACTGATTGCTTCTCATCAGTCCTTTGCCTCAGCACACCTAACCATGAAAGAAACGTTACATGGTCAGACTACAAAACAATACCATGGGCTCTCTGTTCAGTCCTATTTGCAGAGTGTGATTTATTCAATTTTCTTAGAACAATGAACAGAGAATGGATAACTGCTTTGTGGCTCAGCCATTGAGCATCAACCTCTGAACCAGGAGGTCACAGTTTGATTCCCAGTCAGGGGCACATGCCCAGGTTGTGGGCTCTCTCCCCAGTAGGCGGCACGCAGGAGGCAGATTCTCTCTCATCATTGATGTGTTTCTATTCCTCGCTCCCTTTCCCTTCCTCTCTGAAATCAATAAAAATATATTTTAAAAAATAATAATAATGTACGGTTTAACTGATATATCGATCCCCTCAGCCTCTCTAGGCTGTCCTCCCTGATTTTCCTCAAAAATGCCCCAGCCATTGAGGCCTGCATGACATCGTGGAAAATGAAGGAGTTGGACTTGTGAAAAAATCAGAACGTCTGGAAATAGTAGTGATTTCACCAGACCATTGAGGCCCCAGAGGCTGAGGCTGGGTAGCAGCTGTGCACTCTAGCCTGGGCACATACGCTCTAGTTTGTCATGGGGCCAGGGTGTACCTCTGCTAAATGCTTACCAGCCAGCTCTTGGGAGAGACAGATCCCTGATTCGCAGTGGTTACCAGTTTTGCTGATATAAATACTTCTGCCATGGACATCATCCAACTTACAATGCCCTAAGACTGTGGTCGGCAAACTGCGGCTCTCGAGCCATATCCAGCTCTTTGGCCTCTTGAGTGTGGCTCTTCCACAAAATACTACGGCCTGGGCGAATCTATTTTGAAGAAGTGGCGTTAGAAGAAGTTTCAGTTTAAAAAATTTGGCTCTCCAAAGAAATTTCAATCGTTGTACTGTTGATATTTGGCTCTGATGACTGAGTTTGCCGACCACTGCCCTATGAATTTGGCTATTGGCTCTCATGAGCTGGTGCAAGCATACTATGTCTCAAACACACACTGTCATAGTTCCAGCACACAACTACACAGTACCCAACACTCCACAACCACACGATAGAGATACATGCATGAAAATCATATGTGCTTCACATTCTCCCTGCCTTGGCTCTGTGGCCACATAAATTTGCTACCATTAGAGCACATGACCCTAGTTCAGTGGTCGGCAAACTGCAGCTTGCGAGCCACATGCGGCTCCTTAGCCCCTTGAGTGTGGCTCTTCCACAAAATACCACTTGCGAGTGCGTGCATACAGATTGAAACTCCGTGGCCCAGGCGCAGAAGTCGGTTTTCAGCTCTCAAAAGAAATTTCAATCGTTGCACTGTTGATATTTGGCTCTGTTGACTGATGAGTTTGCTGACCACTGCCCTAGTTCTTGCCAGCCACAACACTAGATGATTCCACATCTCAGAGAACACTTTCTACATTAATATCAGGGACAGCCAGATATTGCCTCACTATTTTTAGATCTAGAAAGCGCTGCTGGAAGATTGAAATTTCTTATCGGGATTCAGATTGGACTCTACAATCTTCACCATCTTATCCTTGCATTATTGTAACAGCTGCTTGGCTGGTCTCTCCCACTCCACTCTCCTTACCTCAACCCTTTCTGCAGGAGGCAGCCACCAGAATAATTGTCCTCCGGCAGCTGAATGAAGCCCTCCATCACCATTTTCCTCATGTCACTTCCTTCCCAGGCAAGGCCTGGGACGCTTCCTGTGGCTTGTCATATCTAATCCAAAACCCTCAGCTTGGCATTCAAACCTGTCCGCCCATAAGCAAGAGCAATAACGCTGGGCTATTGTGGCCTCGCATAGCACCACTGAAGGTCTTTGAAATCCCTATAGACCCGCCACATCGCATCTCAATATCCTTATTCACAGAAGACAGCAGTATCTAATTCTCATCTTTCATCAGGCTAGCTGGAAACCAGAGTATCTAGTAAGCATGCTGTCTGCATACTAAGTGCCAGGGATGTGCCACTTGTTCTTTTAACACATGCCTGCCCCTGACAAGTCACAAAAACCCTATACAGACAGGCAACATCTCATTTTACCACCTTCAGGGCCATCAGCAAAATAAACCTTCAGACATCCTGCTGTTTCCAGAAAGTACTGAGTTTCTCTGCTCCCCAACTTCTACTTGTAGTTTTGGGGATCTTGAACCAGGGTCTACTCGGGAAATTATCCCCTATCTCCTCAGCCCACAGAACCGCAGACAGAGAATGTCCTGCAAGTTCAGGTCCCCTGGTGGATTCTACTCCTCGTGAACCAGGATTTGAGAACCAGACTTTATTGAGGAAAGAAGAAACGCACAGAGACGGGATACAAAAGATGCTGTGAAGGTCCCAATCTAGCACCCCTGTGTTCGCCTACAGACCTGGTAAACAGTTTCTGGCATGCAGGAGAACTTCCTACCATAAGCACCTATTATTAATCTCCAATGCTGCCTGAGAGCTTTCTCCCAGAAGCACCTGAGCTGGTTAGGTAGCAAGTAGGTACAATCAGAAAGTGAAAAAAAAAAAATTAATGTCCTCTACCAATTGAGTGGGGGGAGGGGATGGATGCGGGATAAATGCCCAATTCTCATTCTTTGGAGGGACAGTCTACATTGTTTTTCAGAAGGTCCCAGAGACATGGAGCCTCATTTATCCACAGCAGTAATCCACTCATCAACACGCAGCTAATGAACTTTCTTCTGTGCCCAGTCTCATTTCCTCACAGGTATTTCCTTGTTCTCCCAAAAAACAATCTGAACTCACCTCTGAGGCTCTGCTGTTGAAAACCCAGAACTCAGGTCTGTGCTCAGCGAGCGAAGGCACAAGGCCCCATCCTCCTCCTCTCCCTCTGGGGGTGCGCTGGGTCCACAGCAATGGCCTGGACAGGCTGTCATGGAATTTGGTTCCAGTGGAGGATTCCTCGCCATGCTGCGTCTCCCTTCTTATATGAATACACCCTTGGTTCTAAACTAGGGACCATGTGGAGCCCCCTGGGGACAGTTGATAATATCGGGCGATATTTTGGGTTGTTGCATCTAGGGATGAGGGTTGCTATGGATACCTAATTGGTTAAGGCCAGGAATGCTGCTAAACATCCTACAAAGCTCAGGAAGGCCTCCTGCAAGAGAAAAGTATCTGGGCCAAAATGTCAATAATGTCAAGGTTGAGAAATCTTGTCATAAAGAAAGCTGGTCTGTAGGGAATAAGCAGACAATTTTGGCACAGTGTGTCTAGATTTGGGTGTCAGTATTTACAGGTGTCCAGAAGCAATATCTCCCCCAAACCTGGAGGCCTCCAGAAGTTAAGAGTTCTGATGGGGAGCGGGCACCATCCTGCAGGAAGCCAAACTTGGGAGGGGTGCACTTCTGGTTGCTTGTCCAGATAACTCAGGGTCCCCTGCATCATTTCTCAAACCTGCACCACAGAAAGGACCTATCACCCAGCCTTCTATCCCTTCTAAAGAGAATATTCTTCAAAACACTCTGTAGACGTGCAAACAACTGCAATGACATTTTCTGTTTAAAAACTCCCTTTTACAAAGTTTCTGCTCTGCTAATAATTCATATACAGAGAGGAAGTCACTCCTCCCGCCGACACACCGACAGACACACACACACACACACACACACACACACACACACACAGCTCCCCATCCCCACTCACCCAACAGACCACAGGGGGACAGAAGCAGTCAGATGCTGAAGTTAACCCACTGTCACCTCGGCTGATCCAAAGTGAGGAGGACTGACTGAAAACCCACTGGGCACAAGGACCACGGTCACATTAACCTTAAAGGTTCTACCGCTCCAGGATGACATTGTGAGTTCCTCCCCAAGACAGAGCGGCAATCCCAGTGCGAGTAACACCTCGGGGGTCCCAAGAAAAGGCACATCAGACGTGACAGCCATTGCAGAGGAGAGGCCTGCCTGGGGGGCTGGGCCTAAAGGTGCCACTGGGGCCCCCCTCAGGGACTCCCTCAGCCCCAGGCCCTGCAGGAGCCCTGCTTGGGCATTCCCATAAAACCACCCAGGCGGGCCAGCGAGCACCTCGGCTGCCCTAATGGGCCCCCCTCCCGGCGGTGGCTTCCTGCCAAAGCAGACAGATGCCTCCCCAATGCTAAGCCACCTGTCTCCCATGAAAGCGCCACGTGCTGGGGAGCAGCTTGGGAAATCACTAATGGTTTCTTTTTACGGGGAAAGGGAGAAGCCAAAAGGGGTAGCAGCCGGCTGACTGACAGCAATCCAGCGACCTGGCAGCCGGTCCCGGCCCAGGACACAAAAGGGCCTTTGGTTCACCTGTCAAGTCTGCGCTGTTCCCGGGGCCTGTCCCTGGGAAGCTTATCTGATCCCTTCAGCCAGGTGTGGCGGAGCAGAGCGGGCGACATCAGCACCGAGGGAACAGGGGCACTCAGAGCCCTCTCCAAACTGGCAGCTCAGAGGAGGAGGGGGGCCGGAGGGGCGAGGGCCGGTTCCCAGGAGGGTACCTACCTTCTGGTCTCGCTTCCTCCCGCTGCCAGGTTCGTCCAACACATAAAGGAAGCTTCCAAAGCTTCGGAGCAACATTATCCAGACTTAATCGGGTGGAATTTTTCATCATCATTACCTAGTGCTTCTCTCCCACCCATTTTGGGGAGCAAATATCATATTGGGATGTTCTTAGAGCAAAGATTCTCAAGGAGCGGGCCCTAGGAGAGGCATCATCCTCAGCAGGTGTAACTTTTCCAAATGCCAATTCTCAGCTGCCCTCCAACCTTTTGGAGTGGGGAACTGGAAGGGGCGGGGCCTCGCGAGTTAGTGTTACCAGCCTTCCAGGTGATTCCAAGGCCCTCCATAGTCAGAGAAGAACAGGGGTCACCGCCAGTCCCAGGTGATTTCAATTCCAGGACAGTTGGCACCTAGCACACGCGTTCCTTCCAGGCAAACGTCTTCACTGCCAGCACGCCACCCTTCTCCCCCAAATATTGTTTACTGACTTCACAAGCTTTTCACAATTTGCAATTTAAACTTCCCCTCCAGTGTGAATGTTATATTAGCATAGATATCTCATAGAATGCAAATGTCTCCAGTCGGATGCATTTCAAAGCCAAAGAGCCCTCACACCTGTCACCCCTTAGCGAATTTCCTTTACCCTCCTACAAACAATGGGAGATGAACCCCATCAGCACTTTGGAAACCACGTGGGTGGGTGTCTGAAAAGGATTGTCTGGAGGGGAAGGGCGGGGAAGGAAAGGATGTACTTGTACCTCCCTGTGTGTGTGTGTGTGTGAGTATCACAGGCCCGTAGGCAACTATGTCACACGAAGTTTATTTGGGGGCTACTTTCTTTGAGAATCACCTCACCTCTCATGTTGAAAATGTTTTTTTAACAAGGTCATCGTCTTTCACTTTGGCTTTCATGGTTCCCTGAAATGATTCCTAAATATAACTCGAGACACTATTTTTAAGCCAGCCGAACCGCCCTACCTCCTCCAAATAGCCCATGGACTTCAGGCCTTTCTGTGTTGCCCTCACTGACCTCCACTCTGAAGGTTCCCCCAACCCCCACTTAAAATAATTCTTCCTCCCCTATCTCTCTACCTAATCAGCAAAGGTAAAATAAGCTTTTGGTACTCAATGTTGGCAGTTATGTGCTGGAGAAGAACTTTTTTTTTTTTTAAAAAGTATTTTTATTAATTTGAGAGAAAAAGAGAGAGAGAGAAACATTGATATGAGAGAAACCTCCACAGACTGCCTCTTGCATGCCTCCCCGCTCACCCCACTCCTCCTCCCCCTGGACTGGGGATCTAGCCAGCAACCCAGGCATGCGCCCTGACCAGAAATTAAACCTTTCAGTGGCTGGGGCAATGCTCAACCAACTGAGCCACACCAGCCAGGGTGAGAACTTCCATACGTTTCCCATGGGATATACACCATGGCAACTTTTCAGGAAAGCCACTGGGCAGTGTGACCAATGATTCCATAAGTCTATTTTTGAGACTTTATCTCAAAGACATTTCTATAAAAGTAATGTTTGTACTTTAGGGGGTCTGTCCAATCATAGACCTCATCCTCTTTTTGTTGGTAAGTGGTGATGAGTAGCGTAAAGGCTAAGGATAGATTTGGAGCTGGCTACCTGGATTTGAAACATGTGTGACATCAGCAAGCAATTTAAATGTTCTGAGTCCCAATATGACTCATTTAAAATAATTATAGTACTGCCCTGGCCTGTATGGCTCAGTTGGTTGGAGCATTGTCCCATAAACTAAAAAGTTGTGATCAGGGCACATACGTAGGATTAAGGTTTGATCCCTGGTCAGAGTACATAAAACACATATGGAAGACAACCAATTGATGTTCTCTCCCTCTCTCTCTCTCTCTTCCTTTACCTCTTCCTAAAATCAATAAGCATATCCTCAGGTGAAGATGTTTTTTTTAAAACTTCCAATTAAAAAATAATAAAATAATGATAGCACTATCTCTCCTATGTGAAGGTTGTATGAGATGCCCCGTATAAAGCACTTGGCACCAGAGTGTTTCATATCCAGCTGACACTCAGAATTTATTAACTATTATTGCTACAGGACTTTATGCCTCTTCTATAGGCAATGGGACCAAATTGGACCTCACATATCAGCTGGGTCTATCTGTTTTCTCCTGCAAATTTGGGTCTGTGGTTGAGAGCCAGTGAGTGAGTCTATTTGTTGCTGGAAGTATAACATAAAACATATTCTTCCATGTGGACTGAGAACCTGTGCAGACTGCGGAGAGATGGGGGAGAAGCTTTATAACATAATCGCAGACACAGAAATGGTGAGAGTCTGGGGGATTCCCAATCCGTGGTTCTCTTCCCACTGAGCCTGGTTTTACTGCTGTCCTTGGGTTTTAGGAAATATGCAGTTCCATCCATGCACAGGTTAGTCTATTGATTCCTATCTGTCTGCCCTCTCATATCCAGTCTTTGCCATCTTCTGCTCTGTCCTCTGCCTTGGGGACTGGTAGTGGGATTATTGTCACCCAGAATCCCTTGCTCTGGCAGCCACATGCTATTACCTTGTGGTTTCATCTTTGAGCTCTTTTTTGCTGAACTGAATTTCAATCCTGATGTTCTTCAATAAAAGAAAGCATATTCATGAGATTTTCTTTCATCCCCCGAGTTACAGTGTTCTTCTAGACTAATTGTTTGCCTTTTCCCTTATGTTTTCCTCCTCTGTAGTGTGTTCTATAGCTGCCATGTGGCTTTCTTCTTGAATCTCACAGTTTTCATGAGACTCTTGTCTGGAATTTCTATTTGATCACCACAGGGTGAGTGAGTGAATCCCCCTTAAGTTCCTTTCCTATTTGTATCTTTCTCAACAACAAATAAAGCCTGGGTATCCCAGGTCTTAGCACATTGTTCTTGTATTTATTTTTTGTTATGGTGGATCCAGCAACTTGAGTGGAATGGCTGAATGGAAAGGAGAAGAAAGATTAGCTGAGATGGTGATCACTCATTATTGGAAGATCTGGGTCCTCCAATGCTCAGATAGATGTCCATATTAAACTAGAGTTTATGTCACCAATATAAGAGCTATGTCAGAGATATGTCACACTATAATCCTTTAGTCCTTTTCTTGGCTGTCACTTGGGGGAATTTAGGGTATTCTATTATTTCCATTTCTTATTTTTTTCTATTGGTGATCTATTCTTTGTTTACTTGCTAGTTTTTCCTAGTTTCAATAAAGGAAGAATCCATAGATGGTGTATTCTCTCACGCTGGGAGCTATTCTGAGTGTTACCACTTTAAGGGGGAGCCCTGAGGTTTTTCATTCTCATTTAGATAGTTCACTATCCCTCATCAAAAAGAGAAAAGAAAAATTCCTTGTTTCATTTTTCTCCAGTTTGGGGATGGTTAATGGCAATGTTAGAGATTGTGTAGACTCTGTGGCAGAGACTACTGTATTCACCAAACCCTTTCCCTTTCTTCCTGGGCACACATGTAGAAAACATTTCCCAACCTCCCTTGCAGTTAAGGGTTGCCATGTCAAGGAGGTCTTCTAGCCAAGTGAAGTTGGCCACTTCCAAGCTGATTCCATAAAAACTTCTCTTTTGTTAGTCTTTCCTCTTAATGGAGAAGACTTTTATGATGTAGGAGGAAGAATCCCTAGATGGAAAGAGCACAGAAGCTATCTCACAGGATATAACTATCTTGTTATATAATGAGGGAGAAGGGAACTTGTAGTATGTTAAACACTGAGGTTTTAACATTTCCTGTTTCAACATTTAGCCTACTCTGAATAATATTGCTTTTTAAGTTTTAGAGCTATGGTTCAGAGTTATGTCATGCCACACTCTAATCCTTTAGTTCTTTCCTTGGCTGTCACTTGGAGGAAATTTAGGGCATTCAATTATTTCCATTTCTTGTGTTTTTTTTCTATGAGTGATCTACTTTTGTTTACTTGCTAGTTCTTTTCCTAGTTTCATGCATTTCATTAGGGATATTTGTAAACCCATGTCATGTGGTCATTGGTACCTGGAAGTGACTTAGCCTTTTTTTAATCTATTTTAACCATTTTTCCATTGGATCTTGCAATGTATGTAGGTGATTACAAGCTGGTCTCTTTTTCAGACTGCAAGTTCTTGAATTTAAAAATGATGACCTAGTTTTCTGGTAACTTTCATGGGTACCAGAGCAGTTGGTTCATACTAGGCACCTAATATTTTCAGACTAATAGATACACTTGTCATCAGTAAGACTGGACAAATGGGCCTAGAATTTTCTCTGCAAGTTGCAGCTAAAGGTAAATATAAGTGGATTAAGCACTGAAAATAAACACAAAGTATAAGGTGCAAATACATCTATCCGCAGTTACACAAAAGATTCAGCCAATGAATTTCAACTGCTCATCATTTTACCTGCAATAAGAAAAAGAAACACAATTTACTGAAGTGCAAAATTCCTTGTCAATGATACAGAACTAATCAACAAATCTACTTTGAAAATATCAACAGAAAGCCAAGTAGAAGTTTTGAAACTGTTAATAGTGCTTAAACACCGGCATGTCAGTTTTGCTGCCTATTGATCAAAACATTTCATGATACCAATCTCTCAACAAATCTCCAACAATATAATTCAATTTTTCCTTTAAAGTGTGCAATCAACCTGGTTGCTTTGAAGTACATTGGTGCAGTACCTTCTAACTCTTGATTCTGAAAAGTCTAAAAATCAATAGACTCTTAGAGGAACAATGAGATTTATAAATGGGACCAAATGGACAACTGTCTTATTTTGACTATTTCTGGGCTTCCTTGTCTAAGATCGCTGTCTAATCACGGAAATTCAAGGCCATGGCTGATAGTCCCGAAATCTAAAATTTAAGCTGGAACCAAAGTGAGATCTACCTTATTCCTCTTTCCTATCTGTATGTATATCTATCTCTCCATCATGAATTAGAAAAATAAAGTTCTTTCCTACCAAGTGATATTCCCAAATTTATACCTTCTCTGAGTTCTAGATCTCACTGACTACTCAGTCTCCACAGCGATGTCATACAGGCACCTGAAAGTGATGTGTATAAGACAAGTTTGGACTGTCACCATCCCTGTCTTACTCTAACAACCTTCCTGAGCCGTGTTCACCACTCAGTTTATGTCCCATTTGTAATCATCACAATTCAGGGAACTATCTCTATTATATTTTTATTACATTGTCTTCCTTACTCGGTTTACCTCTAGAAAATCTGTCATTTCTTTCTCAAAGATGTATTTCTTTACATCTGTTCTTTTACAAAACCTATCTTGGTCATCCTTGCATCTCACTTGGACCCCAGTGGTAGCTTCCTAATTGCTTTCCTTCTTCTCCTCTAATGCATTGCCCATCTATCTACTCCACACAGTCAACACTATATTTTAAAAACACAAATAAAGTCATTAGATTCTTACTGCCTACGACACTAAATAATTTCACCCCTATTGCTCTCCACACATAGTCCACATTATTTTCCTCCTTCAACATTTCCTGTTCGCCATAGCTGTCATCCTTTTAGTTCATCCTACATGCCAAGCTCTTTTTCATTGCATTTGGCTTTTGCATTTGTCATTTCATCTCCTGTTAAATCTCCCAGCCACCCCACACCCACCGTGAAATGGCTACTTTCTTATTCTTCCCATCTTACTTTAACGAACTCTTGCCTCCTTTGAGAAGCCTTCCCAGATCTCCCTCCTGGTTCTTTTCTGCCTGGGATATTATTTTGTTCACTCAATGTCCTGTTTAATGCTCGACACTTAGTTAATGTTTAATAAATATGACTTAAGTAAGTGAATAAATGATGATGAGAATTTCTTTAAGTGAGAGAACCACTGTGATTGAGATGACACTTTTCTCATTGTTTGTTAATTTGTTAACTTAGCAATTACCCATCTTTTGTAGCAAAACAGGTGAAGTTTTCTTTTTCTAAAGAAGGACTGCCTGTTGCTTCAGACAAGGATATTGATTTTGGAGAGAGAGGAAGAAGAGATACAGAGAAAGAAACATCAACCTCAGAGTGAAACATCAATCTCTTGCCTCCCACATATGCCCCAATCAGGAACTGAACCTGCAAATCTGGGCATATGCCCTTACTGGAAGTGGAAACTGGGACCTTTCAATGTATCGATGATACTCCAACCAGCTGAGCCACACTAGTCTGGGCAAAACAGGTATAGTTTTTCATGAAGTGAAGAATTATTTTTGCTCCCCAAAGGGAGAAACAAAGCGTGCTGGTTTTGATCGAGATAGTGTGGTAAAGTTAAGATTTAATGAAAAGAGAGATTGTAAGTAGTTTACAGGAGCAGTTTTATTTACCTAATGTGGAGTAGAAGTGAACTCCCCCTTTGTCGATACTATAAACTCTATCTTGCTCACTAGTTCAATACATTCTAAAAATATCAAGAAGTGCAAACTTTGCATCTGGATTAGCATGGATTAGACCAGTGCTCCTATACTTTAGGGCAATCCAGGAAACATGCCCACATAGACAAAGGAATCAGAGGGTGAGGAAGAGGGTGACATTTTGATGACCTTGTAAAATAAAAGGATCTATATGCTAAGTGAAACAAGCCAGCCACTGAAAGACAAATACCGCGTGATCTCAGGTGTATGTGGAACCCAGTGAATAAAATAAAGGGACAAATAAAATAGAAACAGAGGCATGGATACCTGGAACAGACTCACAGCTGTCAGAGGGGAGGGAGGAAGGGGGACTGGATGAAAGAAGGTGAAGGTATTATCCAAAGAACATGAATGCATAACCCAGACAGCAGTGTGAGGATGGCCAGAGGGATAGGGGAGTAACATTAAAAGCAAAGTTAATAAAACACAACAATGTATAGAACAAGATATAACATGCACAAAACCTAAAAGAAAACTTGATATCTTTGAATATTTTAAAATTAAAATTACCTTTACAACCCACTATGAACAAAAGGAAAAGACAAGCCACAGACTGGAAAATACATTCGTTGTGCATATAACCAACACTATTTTAGTACCCAGCATATATAAAGAACTCCAGCATTTCTCTTTGGAGAGCAATTTGGCAATATCTAGTAAAGTTAAAGATATTCATATCCAAAAATTTAGCAATTCCATTGTAGTCTAACCCTCTGGAGAACCCTTATACATGGAAACATGGAAAAGAATGCTGTTTGCCTCATTGTAATGGTAAAAAACTGAAGCCCTCCTAAGAAAATGGATAAATAAATTATGGCAAAATCACACAAAAGAAAACTATGCAGAACTTGTAAAATGTAAAAACCTGTATGCTGAAACTATTTATCACTTATGGATATAAAATTAGGTATTAAAAATATAAAAACATGCATGAAAATTTAAAAAATCACATTTATGATAATGGCTCTTTCTGGAACAGGAAGGCTAAGGAATGAAATCAGCAAGTCTGGAGGAACTACATGATCTGATAAGAATGGAAGGGGCATCCATGAGGCTCATTATATTGAGAAGGCTAACCCTATTTTGTAAAACTACTGTTTGGAATTCTCTGCTGGTTTTTCTTTCTTTCTTTCTTTTTTTTTTTTTAGACGGCCTCTTATTCTAAAAAATAACTTTGCTTTCTAGCCTGCTTTAGCCTGCTTGAATAATGAGGAAGATAAGCTTAGCTGTCTGGCCTTGTAGGCCAGAGACTAGATATGCCCATAATTTCAATGCCATGCCAGGTGCATATTTTAATTGGATAGAACTGTGTTGTTTTCAAGGCCAGCAGTGAGATAACCACTAAGTGCGCATTGGGCTGGCTCTTTAATAAAAAGGGAAGTTCTGCTTGTAGCCTTGCGTAGAATTTGAATTCATTTTCTCTAAGCCCACTGGTGAATAAAGTGTGACTCCAAACTCTCTGAGCATTGCTTGATTTATTCTGGTTCTCTGTAACATTATTATATTGGTTCCCTGACCAGGCAAACCAATCCATGCTTGGCTTTTTAGCCTATGGTGAGTGGACAAGGTTTGGGGCCCGGGGGTGCTGGACAGGCCTCCAGGAGATGCCGCTCTGCTGAATTAGCAGAATTAAATGGGGAGACTCTGGGTGCTCCCCATCTCAGCCCAGGACCCAGCAGGCATCTGGAGAGAGTGGATGGACACTTCTGGACCTGTCAACAGAATCGGTAAGGTAGGGGCCCCATCAGTTCAGCGCATTCCAAGTGAGTGGAAGGGGAGCCTACTCACCTCCCTGGAAGCCATACAGCTTCCTCAGGCAAATTAATCAGGAATCAGGCATTGGGTGGATTGTTGTTTGAACTCTGAGTGAGTGTCTGGTGGAAGTGTGTGAGTATGGAAGGAGAGGGTCTGCCCTCTCCTCTCCTTTGTGTGACTCCCTGACTTCAGTTACGGACTCCGAGTGGGCCCCAACCTGCAGTTCCACGATTCGTCATATGGCATAATGGTGACTCACCCCCATGTGGAGGTGACCAGGACCAGGGTTTATACAGGTGCACCTTAGCTAAGACGAATCTAAGTTGTCAAGGGACGCAGCTAGGTGGGCATTGAGTGAGGATCTGTGAAAATAGGTCACCGCCTCTCTTGTCTGTCTTGTGCCACTGATCATGATGGGGTTGGGACAGAATAAATCCGTTGTTCTCAATTGCATGTTGAAAATTTTTAAAAAGGGATTTGATGGGGATTATAGAATTAAAATGAATTCTGCACTGAGGAAATTCTGTGAAGTGGAATGGCCAGCCTTCGGGGTTGGCTGGCCCTCAGAAGGCCCTTTAGATGAAGGATTGGTCACGGCGGTCTGGAATGTGGTTACAGAAGACCCTGGACACCCAGATCAGTTTCCTCACGTAGACAGCTGGTTAGAAATTGCTCAAACCTTGCCACTCTGGGTCCGGTTTTGTGTGTGTGTGAGAAGGGACAGAGTAAGGTTTTAGTAGCAAGAGAGGCAGGCAGGGCCGGAGCAGCTAAGGAAAAGCAGGCAGGAGAGGAGAAGCAGGTTCCTTAGAAGGAAGTTCAACCCCCTATTCTACAGGAACCCCCCGAAGAAGTCCCACCATATGAGCCACAGGCAGCACCAAGTGCTCCCCACCCCCTGCCCCAGTCCTGCCCCCAACTAGTCTGGAAGATCTGGAAAGCCTGGAAACACCACCTCCCTCCATCTCCCCTCAACCAGGTTCTCGAGAGCCAGTTGGGCAGCACTTGCGTTCAGCCAATCAAGGACCCAAACAATAGCCGGCATGTCAGATGCCTCTCAGGGAAATTCGGGGTGCCCAAGTGCTGGGTGAAGATGGGACTTTACAGGAAGGAAGGCCCTTTACCACAAGCGACATTCTGAATTGGAAGCAACACACCCCAGCTTATTCTGGAAAAGCCAGGTGATGGCAGATCTCCTAGAAATGATCTTCCAGACCCAGAAGCCCATCTGAGTGGACCGCCAGCAGCTCCTTTTTGCATTCTTTAACTCTGAGAAGTGCATGAGAGTAATGACAGAGGCTCGGAAGTGGCTCCAGATCCAGGCCCAGCAGGGACATTAGACACAAACAGATGGTGCAAGGGAGGCCCTCCCGGATGAGGAACCTAATTGGTCCCCAAACTCAGAAGACGGAAAGACCAGGCTAGAAAGATATTGGCTGGCTTTCCTCCAGGGGGTCAGGACTGGAGCTAAGAAGCCCACCAATATGGCTAAAATCTCTGAGGTTTTCCAGAAGCCTGAGGAAAGTCCAGCAGCTTTCTATGAAAGACGGTGGGAGACATACTGGATCTAACATTCCCTTTACCCCTGAGGCCCCGGACACTCAAACCATGGTAAAAGCTGCATTTGTAGGCCAAGACCAGCCTGATATGAGGAGAAAATTACAGAAGCTGGAAGTGTTTGCAGGAAAAAAAACGCTAGTGAACTGCTAGAGATAGCCAGCAAGGTTTTCATCAACCGAGACAGGGCAGCAAAAAAGGAGGAAGAAAAGAGAATACAAAAAAGGGCCAGTGTGATAGCAGCGGCTTTCAGAGGTTCGGGCCCCCAGACAGCCCAAAAAGGGAAGCAAGAAGACAGGTCAGGAGAGAAAGGAAGAGCAAGCCTGAGTCGGCACCAGTGTGCCTACTGTAAGGAGACAGGGCTCTGGAAAAATGAATGTTCCTAATGGCAGAGCAAGAAAATAGGGCCCCCCTTTCCATCTAGACACTATCAATCAGAACCACCTGAAGCAGACCTTATTGGGCTGACAGCTGTCCTGACTAGGACAGACGGAGCTCTTTTCAGCTGGGCCCCCCAAAACCCATGGTCAAAATGAAAATTGGGGGCCAGACTGTGAACTTTATGGTTGATACAGGAGCTGCACACTCAGTAGTCACACAGAAAATAGTGCCTCAATCAGGAAAGAAGGTCACCATTATTAGAGCTACTGGGGACGAGACCCGTAGACCATTCCACCGGCCTCGTTGATGCCAACTTGGTCATCTTGGCCATCGAGTAATTCACGAATTCCTGTACTTGCCAGACTGTTCAGTACCTCCGATGGGTAGAGACCTTTTAGCCAAAATGGGGGCAGAAATCACTTTTGCTCCAAATGGCTCAGCACAGCTTCGCCTAAGTGAGGAGACTTCTCCAAAGATCCTGTCCTTAGCAGTGCCCGAGGAGGAAGTATGGAGACTTTATGCCCCTCAGTCAAAGGCCTCATCTTTAGATCCTGAATTAGAGGAAGAATTCCCCCTGGTCTGGGCAGAGGAAATCCCCCTGGCCTGGCCAAAGACTACGCCCCAATATTAACTGAACTTAAAGCCCGGGGCACAGCCTGTCAAAATCCGCCAATATCCAATTCCACGGGAGGCATGCCTAGGCATTCAGGTCCACTTAGACCGGCTACTTCAGTGGGGACTCCTTAAAAGATGCCAGTCACCATGGAATACTCCCCTCTTGCCTGTCAGAAAGCCTGGGACTAATGACTACTGCCCGGTACGGGATTTACGGGCTGTTAATGAGGCTGTTGTAACCCTGTATGCGGTGCTGCCAAACCCCTACACGCTTCTAGGACTCATTCCATCAGAAGCAGAATGGTTTACATGCCTAGATCTGAAAGATGCCTTTTTCTGCCTCCCATTAGCCCCCATCAGCCAGCCCCTTATTGCTTTTGAGTGGGAAAACCCAACCACAGGAGCCAAGGAGCAGTTCACCTGGACCAGACTTCCCCAGGGATTCAACAACTCTCCTACTCCCGTTAGTGGAGCACTAGCATCTGATTTATCTAAGTTCCCAGGACAGCACTTGGAGAGTGTTCTACTCCAGGATATAGAGGACCTCCTATTAGCCAGCTCCACATGAGCTCAGTGCTGGGAAGGGACCCGAGCCCTCCTGAGACTATTAACTGAGTGTCCAAGAAAAAGTCACAGATTTGCCAGAAGGAAGTCAGGGATCTAGGCTTCTGAATCACCAAAGGGAAAGGAAGGCTAGGGACTGAAAGAAAGCAGGCAGTATGTGCCATCCCAGTCCCTAGCACCCGGCGGCAGATTTGGGAATTTCTGTCAAATCTGGATCCCAGGATTTTCAGATCTGGCCAAGCCTCTCTATGAAGCTTTAAAAGGGCAAGAGGAGGCACCCATTGTATGGGGCCCCGAGCAGGAGAAAGCCTTCATCAGCATAAAGGCAAAGCTCACTGGGGCCCCAGCACTAGGGCTACCAGATGTGACACGGGACGTTAATCTCTTCGTCCATGAGAACAGCGGGGTAACTCCAGGAGTTCTAACCCAGGAATTTGGACCGTGGCAAGGACCAGTAGCCTATCTCTCCAAGCAGATTGGCCCAGTTGCCTCTGGGTGGCCCCTATGTCTCAGGGCCCTTGCAGCCACGGCATTATTAGTCAAAGAAGCAGATAAGCTTACCCTGGGAAAAATCTTAAATGTAAAAGTACCTCATTCTGTTATTACCCTAATGGAAGCTAGGCAATAGCACTGGCTAATTCATGCTCGGGTGACTCAATACCAAGGACTGTTAAGTGAGAACCCTCAGATACCATTAGAAGCAGTGAGAACTCTTAATCCTGCTACCTTTCTACCCATTGCTGAGGGGGCCCCTGAGCATGATTGCTTGGAAGTCCTAGAGGAGGTTTGCTCTAGCCAGCCAGATCTAACAGATAAGCCCCTAAAGAATCCAGACTTAGTATTGTTCACAGATGGTAGTAGCTTCTTAGATGGAGAAAAAGATGAGCCGGGTATGCAATGGTATCAGACTTTGAGACAATTGAAGCACAGGCCCTGCCTGAAGGATGGTCAGCGCAGAGGACAGAACTTTGGGCCCTCGCCAGAGCCTTAGAACTCAGTAAGGATAAGCGTGCCAACATCTATACTGATTCACGCCTTCCCTTTGTTACCCTGCATATTCATGGGACTATATACAAGGAAAGGGGGCTTCTGACAGTGGGAGGAAAGGAATCAAAAGTCAAAATGAGGTTTAAAGGTACTAGAAGCAGTTTTGGAGCCTAAAGAAATAGCTGCCATTCATTGCAAAGGTCACCAGAAAGAGAAAGACTCAGTGTCAGAAGGAAACGAGTGTGCTGAAGCCTCAGCAAAGCAGGCTGCCAAAGAAGAAGCAGAACTGTCACGAATCATGTTGTCCCCAAATTACCTGAACCTCCAAAGTACACTCCGCAAGAGGAAGAATGGGCTCAGTGAGAAGGGGGCAAAGGAACAAAAGAAGGTTGGTGGATACTCCCAGATCATAGGGTCTATGTCCTAGAACAGTTAGCCCACAGGTAGTCTTCCAGCAGCCTGAACTTACTCATTTAGGAAAGACTGCTCTAGAAGCTTTGCTAGGCAGATACTATCTAATTGCCCATCTTCCCGCCTTGTGTGCCTCAGTTTCTCAGCGGTGCCCCCTCTTGTGCACAAAACAATGCCAAACAGGGTCCTGTGGAACCGACAGGAGTTCAGCGCTGCGGGCAAACTCCCTTTGAGGACTTAGAAGTAGACTTTACAGAAGTAGGGCCTAGTAGGGGCAATAAATACCTACTAGTCTTTGTTTGCACTTTTTCAGGCTGGGTCAAGGCATACCCCACTCGCACAGAAAAGGTGAGAGAAGTCACTAAGGCATTGCTAAAGAACATAATTCCATGTTATGGAATGCCTCTGACCATAGGGTCTGATAATGGCCCAGCCTTTGTTGCAGAAATAGTACAATAGGTAGCTAAGGCTTTAGGAATTAGATGGACCTACATACAGCGTACAGGCCTCAGAGTTCAGGGAAAGTAGAAAGCATGAACCGGACTCTAAGGCAGGCTATGGCTACGCTATGCCAAGAGACAACCCTACCCTGGACAGATATCTTGCCTCTTGTACTCCTGCGGGTACACTGTGCCCCAGCGTAGGTTTATCGCCCTTTGGAATTCTATATGGTAGACCCCCTCCCTTAATTCGGCTAAAGGGAGATTTGGGGGAAATAGGAGACTTAGAAATCCAGAAGCAACTATAAGGACTTGGGAAGACTGTCTTTGAGGTCCACAAATGAGTTACTGACCAACTACCCATCTCTCTAGGAACACCTGTACAGCCTTATAAACCTGGGACCAAGTTTGGGTAAAAGACTGGAAAAAAAGAGCCCCTTAAGCCAATTTGGAAAGGACCCTATCCAGTCATACTAACCACTCCTACAGCTCTCAAGATTGTAGGACTGAACAACTGGATTCACCACTCCCAGGTGAAAGCAGCCCACCAGCCGAGTGACACCCAGCCTGAGTGGAAGGTGACCTCTGACCAGAAACACCCCTTGTGGATCACCCTCAAGAAGACAAGGGACCTGGCTGATCAACCTGCTCCAAGGAATTCAGAAATGCCTTGCTGAATTCTTCCTTACACTAATCTTTCTTATCTTCTCTTAAAGGCAAAATGCTCTGGTATTCTGGATAATCATTGTTTTTATCATTCTAATAATTCTCATTTTGTCTTTTTATGAGTGCCATGGGAACCCAAGTTGAGTCCCAGGAGGAGAACTCTTCTGCTCATGCTGGGACACAGAAGCACTGCTTTCTACACAGCAAAGGAACAAGATGAAGCTAAGGCTAATTCTTTTACTGTTACTGAACTTTCTTAATCTCGACCACTCTCAGGTCTACAAGTCTACCTCTTGAGAGCTTCCTAAGTCCTCACTATCTCTACCGAACGCTTAACCTTACCCTCTCTCTCTTAAATCAGACCAACCAGGCCTTAGCCAGGGAGTGCTGGCTCTGCCTTGCCCTCTTTTCTTCAACATTTGTTGCCTCCCTACACCCATTGAGGGATGGAACCAGGCAAAAATCACTTTGGCTGGGAAGAAGGGGAATGTATTTTCTGAAAGAGCTGACACCCTCTTAGGTGATTATCCTACTGCCCAGGCAAACTGAGCCTCCCTTCTCTTTCATACCTCTGTTCATTCTCTTGCTTAAGTAGCTTCCTCCTCTCTCCAAGTCACAGGTACTATCATTCTATACACCCACTGCTAGCCCAGGCCCCTTTATGCTTTACAAGATCACAGGGCAATATACCAATAGGTGACCTCCCATCCTCTGCTTGCAACACCACAGTCAAATTGGAACTGTCAAATACCTATTGGTCCCAATGGATCAACTATCACTCATGTCAATGGTCATTTCCTATGATCAGTCAGTTTTACTTCTTATCCAGCAGTCCAGGCTTGAGACTCCAATTGTTCTTTTCCTTCCCTCTCACTTTTTCCTGGATAACACCTTATATTAGTATTCCTACCCATTTTCACTGCAAAAGAGTCTCAACCTCTCCCCTGTCACCCTTTATCAGAAGTGCTATGGCAGCCACCCTCTCGGTATGGAGCACAGAATTAGGACAGAGACCCCCATATCCTGCAACTCACCTTTTTCCTTACATATTTCAGCTTGTCTCCATAATCAGGGAATCTTCTTTCTCTTTCTGTATTACAGCAAAAGTTAGCAGTGGAATAGGGGGATTGGTAACTTCCCTCTCCTACTATCAGGGCCTATCCAAAGACCTTGCTGACAGTTTAGAAGAAATAGCCCAAAGTATTGTTGCAGTACAGGATCAGATTGACTCACTGGCAGCTGTTACTCTCCAGAATCGAAGAGGAATAGATCTTCTCACAGCAGAGAAAGGGGGGTCTGTGTCTGTTCCTTGAGGAAGAATGCTGCTTTTATGCTAACCAGTCTGGTATTGTAAAGGATGGGGCCAAGAAACTAGCTGATCGAAGTTCAAAAATAAGACAGGAGTTATCTGAGACTTGGGCTTCTTGGGGAGGGAGTCTGGAAATGATTCCTTCCATTGATAGGACCACTTTAATGCTACTCATGGCCACAACCCTAGGACCATGTCTTCTAAGTCTGTTAACTAGCTTTATCTCATCCTGTCTAAATGCCTTTAAACTTCAAATGGTCCTACAAGCCAGAAGAATTCCCTACAAACCTCTCCAAGAAAAAATGGGATCTTAACCCCTTGTATGTCATCCCTTTTTAGCAGGAAGTAGTAAAAGAGTTTCATTATCCTTGTTCACTGTAACATCCCATGGTTATTGTACCACAAGGCTGAAAAGCTTGTGGGACAAGTGTGGGGGTAATGAGAAGGCTAACCCCTATTTTGTAAAACTACTGTTTGGAATTCTCTGCTGTTTTTTTTTTTTTAAGACGGCCTCTTATTCTAAAAAACAACTTTGCTTTCTAGCCTGCTTTAGCCTGCTTGAATAATGAGGAAGATAAACTTAGCTGTCTGGCTGAACTGGTTTGGCTCAGTGGATAGAGCATCAGCCTGAGGACTGAAAGGTTTCAGTGAAGAGCATGTATGTATCTTGGTTGTGGGCACATCCCCAGTAGGGGGCGTGCAGAAGGCAGCTGATTGATGTCTCTCATTGATGTTTCTAGCTCTCTTCCCTCTCTCTTACTCTCTGTAAAAGTTCAATAAAATATATTTAAAAAAAAAACAAAAACTTAGCTGTCTGACCTTGTAGGCCAGAGACTAGATATACCCATAATTTCAATGCCATGCCAGGTGCAATTTTTAATTGGATAGAACTGTGTTGTTTTCAAGGCCAGCAGTGAGATAACCACTATGTGCACATTGGGCTGGCTCTTTAATAAAAAGGGAAGTTTTGCTTATAGCCTTGCTTAGAATTTGAATTCATTTTCTCTAAGCCCACTGGTGAATAAAGTGTGACTCCAAACTCTCCGAGCCTTGCTTGATTTATTCTGGTTCTCTGTAACAATATTTGCATTAGAATCACTTGTATATGTAAAACTTGAAAAATTACATCAAAAATAAAACACAGCAGGAAAAGATATAAAGAGGAAAAATGGTGTAAAATAAGATGAAACTGGACAAGGGTTCACACACAAAAAAAGTATTACCACCCACATGGCTAAAAAAAAAAAAAAAGATTCTAAAACTAGAACAGTTAGCCCTGGCTAGTGTTGTGGTTAGAGTGTCAGCCCAGGCAATAAAGGGTCACAGATTATGACTCCCAGTCAAGGGCATATACCTGGGTTGCTGGTTCCATTCTGGTCCTTGGTCCAGGTGTGTGCAAGTGGCAACCAATTGATGTGTCTCTTTCATATCAATGTTTCTCTCTTTCAAATCCTCTTCCCCTCCCGCTCCCCCCACTTGCTTCCTTCCACTTTGTCTATAAATCAATGGGAAAAAATGGTGAAAATTAACAAAAGCAAATAAATAAAATAAAACTAGAATATTTAAAGAATCACTTAAATTGTATTTAGCATTGTAGCAACTAAGTCCTTGCATGAAGACCATGGTATTGCATGGATTCAGAAGTTTCATAACCACAAAATTTGGGAGTCTCCACAACTTGAGCAACCACTTTTTCATTTCTAAGAAGAAGAATAGAAGTCAACCCAATTCTATCTCCCACCACTCCACTATATGTAATGTAGTTCACTAGGAGAGGTTAAGTATCTTGCTTGGGGGACATATTTCTAGAGGCAGAAAGTTCACCTCTAAAAGCAAATGAAATTCTATTGTCATAAATAGGTAAAAGTTCTGGCCAACACACAACAAACCCAGTGCCCAGTGAATCACTGCAGGCTGTTCTTTTTGCCCTAAATAACACAGGGCCCTTTGTGCTGGAGGAAGCCACGATCTTTCTACTTTCTGCTCCCCAAGCAGCAAGCACATGCCTCTGCCTTGGTAGCTGTGAGCAAACTTCCTAAGATAGTGGGGAGAAGAAACAATTACAGCAAAACTTTGGACTCTGAGGAGGAAGAAAATAGGTCATGTTTTTGTCTCATCTTGCTCATCTTTGGAGGAACTAAATTCACTTTGAATCAACTAGGGATTTAACCTTCCTGTAAGGAGGCTAAGATTTTATCATAATATAAAACCTGACACAATTACAATTGAATTCAAACCAGAGTTGCTTTTGGTCTTTGTTTTTCCCCCGGAAACTCTGACAGACACTAGTGCCCAAAAGAAATTAGCAATGCAAAAGGATATATTTTCTTTAAAATAAATCAGGACACTTTATTTCTGTATATTTTCCCCAGTCGCCAGTAGCCATGGCAATTGTTGGCCAATGGGGTCTCATCCTCGGAGAAGTTCTGACAGGAGTGCTTTCCTTGCTGTCCTCTAATTATGGCCAGGGTACATGGGACTTATATTCCCAAGGAGTTATTGCCACAGCTTCCAGAATTTAGAGACAGAAACCCTCCATTCCAGCAAGAACATGTCACCCCTCCCTTCCACAGACAGTGGCAGGTTATGCCACAGACAGTGACAGGTTATGCTGTCTCCATTTAAAGCAGGCCAAGGCCCGGTTGTGAGGCAGAATCTATTTCATTTTATTAGTTTAGTTTATTTTTCAAATATTTTTATTGATTTCAGAAAGGAAGGGCGAGAAAGAGAGAGACAGAAACACCAATGATGAGAGAGAATCACTGATCGGCTCCCTCCTGCATGCCCCCACACTGGGAACAAACATGCAATCTGGGCATGTGCCTTGACCAGAGGAATCGAACCATGTCCTCCTGGCTCACAGGTCAATGCTCAACCACTGAGCCATGCAGGCCTGGCAGAATCTATTTTATTTTAAACTACTTCCAACCTACATTGTGTAATGTAAATGAATGTAACACCTCTGGTGGGGAGGGGGACATAGTTTCCCTGTCTGAGTGTTATCATTGTAATTTACCTAGTTATTTATAACAGGAAAGAAGCAAAGAGAAGGCCAGATATTATAGACATGTCATATGGGCAGCTTCACCAGGCAGCTAAAGCATTATACTCCCCAGAGAGCCACTGGTCTATTCTACCAGCAAATTGCTGAGGAGAGGGATGGGGAGGACTGGATAGAGGAGAATAGACACATGCTCAATAAAGTTGGGGTGACATAGGGAAGGTACTTGCCTGTCAGTCACATAGGGGAACAGGTCATTAGCCAGAATGGGTGTGGCACTGCAAGCGCACGAAATTTGGGATACTTAATTCCCTAAACAAAGGAACTCACCCTTTCACTCTTCTTCATGCTCTTGGCTTTCTTGGATCTCTCGCTAGAGGGGGCACTCTTGGATCTCCAGCATTCCCCACAGGGGACTCGAGAACTGCAACCAGCCTGATGCTCAACTGGACCCGGGTGCAATATGGAATTTAAATACTGGACACTGGCTTTGCTTTCGCTCTAAGGCATCCCCAGCTCTACTTAAAGTAGGGCTGGACTAAGGGAAATGGGACTTTAGAATTCTAGGAATGTAATTCCACTCATATAAATAAAAATCACTAATCCTCGAGTGTGAGACCCAGAAATTTCTTTTTCTGGAGGTATTTTAAAAAGTCCACCCCTGCACTCAGTGGGGAACAGGATACCTAAACTTCCCCAATAACATGAGGACACTCCAGGAGAGGTTAGTTGACAATTATCCAGAAGATCACACACCAGAGATGGCATCTACAAGGCTTCAGTTAGCTTGACCTCTGATCTACAGAGAAGTGTGTTAATTAGAAATGAATATTATAAATGAAATTTGATTGGTGAAATCATTGGCTTGTTAATAAGCATAATGGATATTAGATAGCATAATGCATAATGGGCTTTCATTGGTGAAAATTATGATATTCAAGATACAAGGATGGGCTAGAATTCAGCCAATGTAGTCCTCCTCTTATATAAACAGAGAATTTTAAAATGTCTACACAATTACACCTTCTATCCTTAGTAATAGCTCCCTAAGTTTGAGTTCTACTTGATCCTAGGATACTGATTTAAGAGATTCTTGGTTCTAAAAAGAAAAATGGTTAGAATATTTACGCCACAGAATTTTGCACATTTGTCTTGAGTGAAATTTTCATACACAGTGATAGTAGAGCAGACAAAAGGACAGAGAACAGGATTTCATTGAGTTTACAGAACTCTGTGCTTGCTTGATTTAGATTTCAGATGTATAGAAGAAGGCTGTTGGAGACTCATTTCCCTTAAACTGCACTGAGGTAATGGGAGGGGAATTGCAAATATTACCTATCTTTACTACTAAAAGGAAGCCATTAGTTGTGCATAGCCAATTAGATTTAAGTCAGTTTTAAGCATAAAAACTAAGGCAGACTCAAATAATGGCTTGAGAGGAAGCAAATGGGAAAAGATCAGAGAATGTAATTAGGCAATAAATGGCTGATGGGAAAATAAGTTAGAGACAGGTGGACTTACAGGAACAAAGAGGAGTAAAAAATAAAAGAAATGAACATACCAATGAGGAGTGGGAATGTTGAAAACAAATCAGTATTATTAGAATATATATTCCAAACTTGGGAATAAGATAAAAGAATGACTGCATGTCCTTTCAAGGGAATAGGAATATTGTCTAACAGGACTCCAGTATTGTGTGTTTTCCTAGGAGACAGCACCCTTATTTAATTATTTAGCATTGATTATTAGCACTTTTTAAATTTTTCATTATTTATTATTGATTTCAGAGAGGGGAAGAGAAGCAGAGACAGAAACATCTATGATGACAGAGAATCATCAATTGGCCACCCCCTGCATACTCCACACTGGGGATCAAGCCCACAACCCTGGCATGTGTCCTGACCAGGAATCGATCTGTGACCTCCTGGTTCGTAAGTCGACGCACAACCATTGAGCCATGCCAGCTAGGCTTGCCCCCGCTCCACCCCCTTCATAAATTTTGAAGTTGTGTGTTCACTTTAGATTTTATCTGATAGAATTGCAAATGATATCTAAACATAGAAAGAAATGGTAATGGAAATCTTACCATTTTTTATTACTTATATTTTTACCATTTTACCAGTTACATTGTACTGTAGAAAGGGGACAAATTGTATGCCTTATTCTAGCACTCACTTTTTTCCAGACATTGTTTTTCAAATTCTCTTTGAATCAGCTTTAATATCCTGTTGGTTCCCTCATTAATAAGTTAAATAAATCTTGGGCATGATAGTCATGTTTTACAGTTTTTAAAAAATATACTTTGGCAGAAAGTTGGAAGAGTTGCCAAAACATTTTTTAAGTAGCCTATAGTTGCTCCAAGAGCTAAGAGACAGATCGTTGTTTTATTATTATTGCTCTCCAAACACTTACAGAGGAAGATGCTAAATGTTTCCTTTGGGAAGAAGTATTTCATTCCCATTTAACAGAAGAAAACTGAGCTTGAAAAGGTTAATTAAGTAAGTTTGCCCTTATTAAAAGTACCAGAGCTTTTACTGAAAAGAATGCTGAGTCTTTTCCCAAAGTTATACAGCTGTTAGAGTCCATGAATAAAATTAGAAAGTGAAATTAAAGAGCTGCCACATAATTATACTTCCATCTTAAGAAACCCCTTCGTGCTAATGTTCTGTGTTGCCCCAGGCATTTTTCGAAAGCTATTTAGCGCAATCTGACCAAGACTTCCAGTGCCCAGGGCAGATTTTCCTTAGGCTGTGAGGTGATCTGCATTTTTATCAAGAAAACAAGGATATTTTCTGGATTCCTTCCTATAAATCTTCCCAATCGTTTGGATGAAATAATCTTCGCTTCGGTTATAACTATGGCATTTGGAGAACAAGGCAATTACTGCCGTTTTTTTGCCATGTTAGAGAATGGGAGAAAATGCATCCAAAAAGATCAAAATGTTCTAAAACCAACATTTGATCTCACACTTTGTTTTGAGACCACGGTTTTAAAAGGTCTAGCTTTCACCTCATTGCTTTACTTTTTTTTTCTTTCTTTTAAACATAAACATTGATTTTTTCCCCCTCCTCTTCTTTAAATGTTATTTTTCAATTACAATTTATTTTATATTAGCATCAGGTGTACAGCATAGTACTTTACAAAGTGGTCCCTTCCCCCATTTGATATTTCCAGTGTCCACCTGGCACCATGGATAATAATTACAATATTGTTGAATATATTCCTTTTGCTGTACTTTATATCCATGACTATGTAACTACCAATTTGCACTTCTTAGTCCATTCACCTTTTCACCTCGCCGCCCCCTGCTTCCCGTGGCAACCATCAGTCTGTTCTCTGTATCTATGAGTCTATTTTATTTTGAACATGAAGATTAATTTTGATATTCAGAGAGATGACTGGGAAATAAGAATGTCAGTAAGACCCCCGAAGAAGCGATGCTGAGAACTGTGAAGATCATGAAGATTGCTGATGATCAAATCATCCCATTTGTTGTATCTTCTGGCGCGCTGAACTGTGCTACATACCTGCACTTGAGGAATTTAGGGTTTACTTTTATAAAACAAAGTGAACATAGGACAGATAGTTCAGTAATCCAGTATGAAATGTTGTAAGACTGACCCTAAATGTTATAGAAATTCAAAAAGATGGGGATACGGTAGAAGAGGGGCAAGGTGATCTTGTGACACAGGTAAGTTTGAATGCAGAGATCATAGTCCATCAGGGTCTATGGACTTAGTAAAGTATCATAATCTATTACAGTAATTTGTAAAGTAGGAAAGAAAGCTCTCCAAGAGCGAGGTAAATCTGTCTGCAGAGAGTTTGTGATGTAAAATAACAATAATAATAAAGTACTATTTATTGAGTCCTTACTTTTTGTAAGGTGGAGTAAATGGCAATGTACACATATGTCATGTCTATGTAATTTCATCTGATCCTCAGTCCTGCGAGATAGGAAAAAATTACACCCATTTTACAGATGAGAATACTCCATGCATGTGCACATGGCACCTGTGTGATTGGGGTGGAGATGGGACAGTCACTTGGTGAAGTTGCAAGGTGCTAAGAGACCTTAAATGGGAAGCTGCAGAGTCTGGGCTTGAAACAATAGGCATTCAAGAATGATTGCAGATTTTTTTATCTAGTTTATGACTGTTAAAAAAATCAGGTGCAGAATAAGAAAGCACAAGAACCTAAATTCTAGATACATATTCCTTGCCATCTCCAAAAGATTAGTTCCTTCTATTTAAAAAAATATGTTTTGCCCTCATAGAGTTATAAAAATATTTTATAATTTGTTGTTTTAATTAGAAAATAATTTGTGAAATGTAAACCAATCAAAATAAATAATTTGGAAAATTGCTTTGAAGTTCAAAAACATTCAAAATGCTTTACCATATTTGGTCCTAATTACAGTGTAAGATGGGAAGGGCAGAAATGACTTAGTCATCAATGTCTCTCCTTCTCTGTTCTCAGTTGCCATCAATGATACCATTACTTAGCCATTAAATCAAACAAACTAGACATTTGCAAATCATTCTTTTTTAAAAATCCTCACCTGAAGACAGAGAGAGAGAGAGAGAGAGAGAGAGAGAGAGAGAGAGAGAGAGAGAGAAAGAGGCATCAATTTGTTGCCTTCAGTATATGGGGATCAAACTCACAACCCATGTATATGCCGTGACTGGGGAATCAAACCGCAACCTTTGGGTGCACAACTGAGGCCCTTCGGTGGGTCACAAGCTATTCCTGATTCCTCTCTTTTCCATGTGGTCTAACTCCAATCAGTTACTATAAGCCAACTACATCACTTTAATAACGCTCAAAACCTCCAACCTCCGCCAAGATTGTCATAAACTGAGGCACTCATCACGCCATCATTTCTCACTGAATTACACCCACACTGTAAAATTGGCAACCTGCCTCCAGCCTCACTAAACTACTCTTTTTTCCAACTATTTCCATTTTGTATAAAGTTCCACTGATGCTCTCTCAGCCACCACATCAATGACTTAGTGTTGTTGTGTTTTGTTTTGTTTTAATAAATGCAAACTCCTTGGTAGAGCAAACAGAATCCTTCATGGTGCAGCCCTCGTGAAATCCCAGTGTAATCTCTTGCCATGCCACTCACCAACAGTCTTACCTCCACCTCGTGCACCATGTTTCCAGCCACACCAAACACTCCTCGATGGTCCCAGAGGTCTCCCACTGGAAATGTCTGCATATGTTGTCTTTGTCCCTAGAATACCTGTCCTCATTGTCCTCACAGGTCACTTCCTTTCCAGCTCTTCAAAAATTCATTTGCCATGTCTACTTCCCCAGAAAGCCCTCCCAACTCTCCACTAGACTTGAATCGGATGACTTTCTATATGCACTGAGCCAAATCATAGCACCCACTCACCACTCTCACACTGTGGTGTGTTTTACTTTGTCAGTCTCATCACTCAACACCAATGGTGTCATCAAATATGAGCTTGCTTTTTTTCCCCTCTGCATGTATTGTGTGCTATCCATTAATTTAATGAGTCTTAAGATACCTTAAAATACATGTGCATCTTAATACATAAAGAGGACACTCAACTGGATAAAGCACTCAACTGGACTCTGGGGAACACAAGCTATATGTTCCTTGTTGTGGAGGAAGACTTCAGTGAATCTGAGAAAAAAGAAAATTCAAGGAAAAATAATACAGACCACCATGAATGATGGCCCTACAAAAGACATGTCTACTCAGAATCTGTGAATGTGACCGTTTTTGGAAAAGGAAATGGGTTTTGCAAATGTAATTAAGTTAAGAACCTTGAGATGGATGAGATCATCCTGGATTATCTGAATGGGCCTTAAATCCAATGACAAGTGTCTTTGTAAGAGGAGAAGAGATTAACAGAAGAGGAGAAATGGAGGAGAAGCTACATGAAGAGGAAGGTAGAGATGAGAGTGATGTGTCTGTGAGCCAAGCAACACTAAGGATTGTTATCAGCCACCAGAAGCCAAAAGAAGAGAGGCATGGAACAGATTCTTCCTCAGAGCTTCCAGAAAGACCCAGCCACACCAACATCTTCATTTTGGATTTCTGGCCTGCAGAACTGACAGGGAATAAATTTCTGTTGTGTGTAGCCATCCAGTTTGTAGTAATTTGTTACAGCAGCTTGAGGAAATTAATACACTATTATTTTCTTAATAACAATAAGAAAACAAGACCTTCTTTATTTTCAACACATTTTGGCACAGATTAACTCATTTCTAATCATTTACATGTAACCCTTTTCTTTTTCCCTGCCTGCTCTTTTGCCCATAGTCAGACTGTAATACGGTGGTATGCATGTAGAGCTGCTGTAAGTGCTTAGAAAATATTGATTGACAGATAACTACATCTTGTGTGATAAGAGAGAGATACCACCACAAGTAGAGCTGAAGTGAAAACAAATATAAAAATGTGTGCTTTCCCTCTTTCTAAAAAGAAAAACAATCTGTCAGACACAGGAAAGAACTGTCAAAAGTACAAGATCTCAAATATATAAATTATGAAACACAAGTCACAGTACAAGTTGTTCTGTGACAGTGTAAATGTGTACATTTTTCAAGATAGAATGATGAAATTATTCTATCCATATTATCCAAATTACATGTACTCCTCCCAACACTTTCATCATGCTCTCCAGTGATCTCCCATTCAAGAGAGGTAAGTTGGTAACTGATATACTCAGAGCTGTTTAGGATTTTAAATCTAGAGAAAAGAGTGTTTCTTGGCAAAAGAAAAAAAATGTCAAACAAAAAAAGGGAAAGATATATGACAGACGCTTTTGGCTGGAAGTGACAAGGACAGGTGAAAAGGGAGCCAAATGTTCTTCCTTTTACATCAGAAATTCAATAGCCTGCACCCTCCATTAATGCCAAGTTTTGTACTTACTGCTGAGGGACAAAGTGCCGGAACTCACGGAACTTACACTCTACTGCATCTGTACAAAGCTGCCCAGCATTATGTAAATCTGCAATAGAAATAGCAGTGGAATCCTCACTTCCTGGTCTTTTTTCAAATTAATTTATGCACTACAACCATCTATTGCTCTGTTCTTGACAGAGGAGGAAACTGAGGCACAGAGAAGTGAAGTGCGTTGCCTCCTGGTTGAACTATCAAAAGTGTATGAACTGTATCGAAACCCAGCAGCCCAGTTCCCGAACTCTAGGGTTTAATTACTATATTACCTTCCGGGTAGATGTTTTAAGAGCGACTTACAACAATATTTTGAAAATCATCTCATTGAATAAACTAATCAGTCATTAGTCTCCATCAGAAAGCACAAATTAGCCAAAAATGGTTTGGCTCAGTGGCTAGAGCGTTGGCCTGCAGACTGAATGGTCCCAGGTTCAATTCCGGTCAAGGGCATGTACCTTGATTGCGGGCACATACTCAGTAGGGGACGTGTAGGAGGCGGCTGATCGATGTTTCTCTCTCATCGACGTTTCTAACTCTCTATCCCTCTCCCTTCCTCTCTGTAAAAAATTAATAAAATATATTTTTTTAAAAAAAGAAAGTACAAATTAAATAACAAACTCACTCTCATCTCATCATTTGAAAAAAATGTGGAAAATAATAATACTTAGTTTGCAGGATGCATGTGAGGAGGTTTTCAAACATAGGACAGCTGTGAATGTGCTTAGCATAATACCCAGAACAAAAAGAGAATTTAATAAATACTGACTTTTAAAAAAATTACACACAGACTGTTCCATGGTCCCTTTCCTTGTTTCTTACGCATTAGCTTAAAACTGGGCTAAAAAATGAATAGCGATCACATTGAAAACTTGAAAGTATATAATAAATCCACTAGTCATTGCCTGTGGCAGAAAAAGTGCCATATTTTCACTAAACTGCTTTATTTTCCCCCTGGGCACACAGGAAGGCCATATTTCACAGCCCAGCTTATATCTAGGAGCCAGGAGGTCTTTTCTGGCCAATGGAATCGGAGGGAATATGATATATACCACTTCTAGATCTGGCGCCTAAAACCCACGCTCCTGGATCTAATGTTTCAGCCTCTGACAGACCACTCCTCCTGCTGGAAACTACCAGGGGAAAAAAGATAAAATGGAAAAACAAAGTGAAGCAAAATACAAACTGGAAACATCTCTTTGCAGCCATCAGGTATGTTGGAAAACCTGGCAGAGTGATCAGGGGCATATGGAACCTGAAGGAGCATGATGCTACTGAGCAGCTACAAATAATCACTGAGCTGAGCATGACCGTCTATACCACTTATGGCAATCCAATCAGCTATCAATGTGTCTGACTAATTACCCAGTTTGAGGAAACAGAGCAGAAAGCAGCTGCTAGAAAACTGAGAGGCTAAGCAGACCTAGTGGCAATGCATCCTGTCGGGGGAATAAAATCACAAGGTTAGTGCCACTGAGGTGAGGATTCTCTGTAAATTTACACCCCACAGTCAGAACGAAGCAGAAATGGACCAGATTTTATAAGGACTGAAATGCAGCCTCAGATCAGCTCTAATCCGTTAGCCGGAAACTTAAACATAATCTTTTCTGGAGAAAGATAGCAGCAACCATAGACTCTAACATTTATTAATACAATGTCTAACATTCAGTTCCGAATTACCAGACTTAGAAAGAGACGGGACAGAAAAAGCAATAAACAAAGAAAATAGACCTAAGGGTGATCCAGATAGTTGAGCGACCAGACACAGACTTTAAAATAACAGTGATTGATATGTTCAAGAAAGTAGAGTCCAGGTAAAAATTTCACTAGGGAATTTAAATCTATGAAAAATCAAGTGGAAATTCTAGAATTAAAAAATATATATAATGAACCACATAAATTGATGCATAAAAATAGACCCAGAGTCGGAGAAGCATCAGTCAGACTGTCAAACCTCAGAGAAAAACAGGGGAGGGGAGGGAGAAAAGGGCCTGATCAACCAAAAGACTTGCATCATGCATATAAGCATAACCAATGTATGCAGAAACAGGAGGTGAGGGCATGAGCAGGGGAAGAGCACAGGGAGAAATAGGGGGATAAAGACACATATATAATACCTTAATCTAAAGAAAAAATATTTTAAAAAGACAATGGCTGAAATTAAGAATATGACTATGATGAATAGGCTAAAGGCTTTCATGGATAGACACCATGCAAAAACAGATGGGCAATGTAAGCAGAAAGATGGAAACCTAAGAAAGAACCAAGAAGAAATGTTAGAGATAAAGAATCAAACAACCCATTAATAAAAATGAAGACTGTCTTTGATAAGCTGAGGAAAGAAACTAAGCCAGAGGACATGACCAATAGAAACCTTCCAAATTCCAACACAAAGAGCACAAGGACTGGAAGACAGAGATTGAATTCCAGCAACTACAAAAAGTAGTTGCAACATACACATAATAGAGACAGCAGAAGGAGAAAAGGAAGGGAACAATAGCGACTGACTTCTCACAAATTACTGTCAGACACCAAACCACAGCTCCAGAAAGGAAGTTCGGAGAACACCAAGGCAAATAAGTGTTCAGTCTTCAAACTACATGAAATTAAAGATAATGTCATAAAAAAGCAAGAGGGAGAAAACATACTGCTTCTAGGGGAATAAAGATAAACACTGCATCCAACTTCTGGGTCATGGAAGCAAGGAAAGAGTGAGGTGGTGCCCTAACCAGTTTGGCTCAGTGGATAGAGCGTCAGCCTGCAGACTGAAAGGTCCCAGATTCGCTTCCAGTCAAGGGCATGTACCTTGTTTACGGACACATCCCCAGTGAGAGTTGTGCAGGAGGCAGCTAGCTGATCGATGTTTCTCTCTCATCAATGTTTCTAGCTCTGTATCCCTCTCCCTTCCTCTCTGTAAAAATATCAATAAAATATATTAAAAAGAAGAGTGAGTGAAATATTTAAAGTGTTGAGAGAAAAGAAATAAAAGTGAAATGAGACATTCCACAATGAACAAAAGCTTAAAAACTTGGCATGACGTACACTATGATTTACTCTGATAATTCATCAAATTATATACTTAACATAATAAAATTTATTTTCTTAAATGGTCTACATTTAATGGTGAAGCATGGAGATGATAGTGGACTTTTTAATGACTGTATCCTCCCTTTCCTACTGTAAGCTGAACCACCTGACTCACTTGACCATATCCAATTATAGATGGAAAACTAATTAACTTCCAATCATGTTCATAATTTTGCTAATTACAAAAGGCTGGACAATTTGACTCCTAGACCTAAATATAACAAGAATGTGCACAGGGTTCCCATGACTCAACCAGGGTCAATGTTTGAATGATGGGGCAATAAAAAAAAAAAAGTATCGCATTTGTAATAATTTAAAAACCCTTCTTAGGTGGTCTGGCTGCTTTTACCTTATCTCTGTGCTGAAGGCAGAGGGTGCAATGAAGGACTTAAGTCACAGCCTGGAAGAGAGCTGCCCACTCAGAAAGTCCACTTTGGACTTGGTGTGAATAAGACATCAGTTTTATTGAGTAGAGTTACAGTATTTTAAGGCTGTTTATTCCAGCATTTAGCCCCACCTAATTCATGCACTGCTTTTAGAAGACTTGTTTGATGCAAGGTTGCCACAAACCGTAAAAATGCAATATCTGTGAATTGCAATAAAATGAAGTACAATAAAAGGAGGCATACCTGGATAAAATGCTCGAAATTGTGCTGTGCACATGGAAGTCAATACTAGTTAGCGACTTTTTTATTATTAATGTGGATGTGATTATTGGGAAAAGAGATGATCCAAGCAAAATAAAACACAGGGGAGATTCAGGATCACACACATTTGGGAAATCCTGGGATAACAAAATTAAACAAATTTTGTATGCAACAGTGGTACTCCAAATAGAAGGAATAGAGCATGCAGTGTTAGTGCTTACTTGCTGAAAAAGAATACCTCTTTTTCAGAGCACATCTATTAACATCATTCATTCAACAGGTGTTTTCTATGTCATCTTCTGATACAATGATGGACACGATTTGTACAGTTCTTCTCTCATGAAGATAGCAGACAGCAGAGGAAAGATACAAAAACAAGTGAAAAGCAAATAAAATTTTTACAAACCGTGGGAAGGTCTGTGAAGCAGAACTTGAGTGTACCTTTGAATACTGGGAAAGTGTAGATGGAAAAAAGATCCCACCCCACGTGAAAGGCAGGGCATGGGGGGAGGAAAATAACTCAGAAATATTCCATGAAAATTTGAAATGACCTCTAGCTAACAGCATTATTCTTTCTCCTTTGTTGTTTTCAAAGACCGATGTTTAATCCCAACTGAAGCTTTATCTATTTAGGCCATTTATGACATCTGTCTCATTACCCTATTGTGGCAATGATAATCAAAACACAGAATGGTACAAGAGAGAAGAAACTAGAAAGCGGTATAAAGATTAATTGGACCAATGAGGAAACGGAGACTTAGAGAGGTCTCCCGGTCTCTGGCTGCCTGGACCCACACTGTTCCCAGCACATCATTCTCAGTCCCCACAGTTTATCATTTTCTCAACTAGAAGAAAAAAGTATTTATCAAGCTTGGTACAATACTATGCGTTAGGGGGAATTAAAGTGAATAAAGTAAGTAAGAATACTGTCTCTGGCCTTGGAGTTTGGTTGCGGGGTGGAGAAACACAGGAAAATAACCCCATCAAGTGTAAAGAGGATCTCCGGAGTACAATAGGATAGAAAGAACAGATGGAACTTCATAATATCCAATGAATCTACAAGCGATAATTACTTTAAGAGTCTAGAGGAAGGTTTGGGATACCTGGGGAGGTCTTTTGTAAGAAATCAAATTTAGTTAGGTGTAGAATGTCTGCAAGGATTTGAAAGCCAGAGTGCAAGAGTCAGTTTCTAAATGAAGGTGATAATAAAGGAATTACAGAGGGAATTCAAGGTGTGTTGTATTTTCAGGCATAACAAAGCATGGTACAGCAAAATAATTAAGTGGCGAACTACAGTAAAGTTAAACTGTTCGAATTAGTGGGGTCACTAAAGTTGGGGCCACTTTCGTTGTGAAACCACTCGAGACAAGCTCATGGAGAGGAATATTCAGGTCTCTGGGAACCTATTTGGGCCTTATCATTCATTCATCTACTCATTTGATATTTAGAGGAAATCTATTCCCTGCCAGGCTGTGTTCTAGACTTCGGGGTATACAAATCAACAAAACACAGTCAAAGGAAGGAAATAGCCTCTGGGAAATTAAATTCTAATTTGGTGCTTCTCCAACCTGGCCCCCCATTATCATTTCCTGAGAAGCTTTTTAGAAAGACCTGAGGAACTTTAAATACACATTAATAAGTGAGAAGAGCCAGTGTGAGAGGCTACAGACTATAAAATTCTAATTACATGACATTCAGGAAAAGGCAGAAGTACAGAGACAGTAAAAGGATGAGTGGTTGCCTGGACCTCGGGTGGGCTGAGGAGAGGACAGGATGGGTAGGCGGAGCACAGGGGATTTTTAGGAAGGTGAAGCTATTCTGTACAGATACTGTGATAATTGATATATAAAATTTGCAAATTTGTCAAAACACACAGAACTATTCAGCACAAAGAGTGAACCCTAATATAAACTATGAACCTTAGAAAATAACATATCAATATTGTTTACCAGCTATAATTAAGGTACCACACTGATCTAAGAAATTAATAATGAGGAGAGAAGGGATATGTCAGAACTGCCTGTACTTTCACAACTTTTCTGTTAACCTAAACCTGTTCTATAAATATCAACTCCATTAATACTAATCTGTTTTAAAAATTATAAATGTTATAAAAAACAAAACAAAAACACAGCCAGTGTGGCTCGAGTAATTGAGCATTGACCCATGAACAAGATCCAGGTCAAGGCACACGCCCAGGTTGTGGGCTTGATCCTCAGTGTGAGGTGTGCAGGAGGTAACCAATCACTCTGTCATCATTAATGTTCTATCTCTCCTTATCCCTCTTCCTTCCTCTCTGAAATCAATAAAAGCATATTTTTAAAAAATAAAAAACAAACAATAAATAAGACCTACACTTGGGTCCCACCTGGAAATTCTGATGAAAGAGAATAATGGGTGTCAAGTACTATTCTATAGTGCTATCCATGCTATTAAACCTTGAATACCAAGTGTTGGCAAAGATTTAGGACAACTGGAACTCTCATGCATTGCTGGAGATCATATGGAATGGTATAACCAATTCAGAAAGTAGTTTGACAGTTTCTTACAGAGTTAAACATATACTTAGTAATCCCACTTGTAGGTATTTACCTAAGAGAAATGAAAACTTGTATTCGCATAAAAAACTGTACAGAAGTATTAATGGCATCTTTATTGATAATTACCCCAAACTAGAAACAATCTGGATGGAAGTCCTTCAATTGGTGCATGGATAACACACAGTGGAGTACTACTCACTAATAAAGAATGTACCACTGAGAGAAACCAAGATGGCGGCATAGGTGAACACCTAAACTGCTGCCTTGCACAACAATATCAAAACTACAACTAAAAGACAAAACGGACACCATCCAGAACCCCAGGAAAGCTAGCTGAGTGGAAATTCTACAACTAGAAGGAAAGAGGAAAGTACATTGAGACTCAGAGGAACTGCAAAAGGCTGAGGTATGGAGACACACATGCAGAGAGAATGGGTGGCTGAATGCACGGGCAGCTGAGTGCGTGGCTGGCTTCCTAAACTGAGGAGACAGAAGCTCCCAACTGCGCTGAACTCCAGATCCCGGGGAGACTCTGAGAAACCAGACTCATTCGGGGGGAATCTGGACTGTCAGGAAAAGAGAAAGTACACAGCGACTGAGGGGAGCTGAGTCTGGAAGCATGTGTCTGAGTGGAAGGAAGACAGAAGCTCCTAACTGTGCTGAACTCCAGTTCTGGGTGAGTTTCTGGGAACCTAACTCATTCGGGAAAAAGCTGGACTGTCTGGCAGTGGACGGAACTCAACGGCAGCTTTTTCTCTGAGGTGCTTGCAGCAATTACTCACGGATACTGAGAGCCAGGGGCCTCAGAGGGCAGGATTGACAGGAAACCAATGTTGTCTGCTCCGACCTGAGACTCCACTCCATCCAAGCTGAGCACAGAGACTTTTGAAGTCTTGTCTCAAAGGGTGTCTCCAGCACAGAAATTGTCCCAGCATAGACTTGGAGGTCAATTCCTCCCAGTGATACCAACAACAATCAAGGCTTAAGTACAGCAAAGCTGTGCACACAGTCCACAAAAGGGTGCACCAAGAATGTCCACCTCAGGTAACTGGGGAGGCTGAGCCATTGGGCCCTATGGCACACTACCACACAAAGCCAGTCTATAAACTCAGGAAAGCAGCCAAAATGCAGAGACAAAGAAACAGATCACAAATGAAAGAAGTGGAAGAAATCAAACAACTGAATATAAAATTCAAAACCACGGTTATAAAGTTTTTCAAGAATTTCCTAGAAAAGGTTGATAAATTTAGTGAGACCCTCGAGGATATGAAAAAGGACCAACTAGAAATTAAACACACACTGACTAAAATAAAAAAATATTATACAGAGACCTAATAGCAGACTAGAGGACCACAAGAATCAAGTCAAAGATTTGAAATACAAAGAAGCAAAAAGCACTCAACCAGAAAAGAAAAAAGAAAAAGAATTTGAAGATAGTGTAAGGAGCCTCTGGGACAATCTCAAGTGTACCAACATCTGAATTATGGGAGTACCAGAAGAAGAGAGAGAACAAGATATTGAAAACCTATTTGAAGAAATAATGACTGAAAACTTCCCCCACCTGGTGAAAGAAATAGACTTACAAGTCCAGGAAGCGCAGAGAACCCCAAACAAAGGGAATCCAACGAGGACCACACCAAGACACATCATAATTAAAATGCCAAGAACAAAAGACAAAGAGAGAATATTAAAAGAAGCAAGAGAAAAAGTTAATTACCTACAAGGGAGCACCCATATGATTGTCAGCTGATTTCTTAACAAAAACTATACAGGCCAGATGGGAGTGGCAAGAAATATTCAAAGTGATGAATAGCAAGAACCTAAAACCAAGATTACTCTACCCAGCAAAGCTATCATTCAGAATTAAAGGTCAGATAAAGAGCTTCACAGATAAGAAAAAGATAAGAGAGTTCATCACCACCAAACCAGAATTATATGAAATTCTGAAAGGTACTCTTTAAGAAGAGGAAGAAGAAGAAAAAGGTAAAGATAAAAATTATGAACAACAAATACATGTCTATCAACAAGTGAATCTAAAAATCAAGTGAATAAAAATCTGATGAATAGAATAAACTGGTGAATATAATAGAATCAGGGGCATAGAAAGGAGTGGACTGATAATCCTCGGAGGGAAAGTGGTGTGGAGGTACGAGAAAAGACTGAACAAAAATCGTACACCTATGGATGAGGACATTGGGGGGAAGTAAAGGCAGAGGATGGGATGGGAACTGGGTGGAGGGGAGGTATAGGGGAAAAAGAGGAACAATTGAAATAATCTGAACAATAAAGATTTATTAAATTAAAAAAAAAAGAGTGTACCTCTGACACACACAATAAGATGGATGAATTTCACATGAGTTCTAAGTGTGAGAAGCACTGTCTAAGTAAAACAAATAAGCAGATATGAAGTAAATCGCCTAGTGGTGTTATAAAAGTAACAAAGCAGAGAAAGGAGACAGGCATGCTACAGATAAACTTGCAAGTTCAAATAGGATGGTCAGGAGAGGCCTATGTGAGGTGGCATGTGAGCCAAGCACTGAAGGTCATGAGGCCAAGGGACCCTGTAATATGGGAGAAGAGTTTGGATTTTATTAGAAGCCACTGGAGTCTGGCTGGGCATGGCTCAGTGGTTGATCTTGGACCTATGAATGAGGTCACAGTTCCATTCCTGGTCAGGGTACATACCAGGGTTGTAAGCTTGGTGTGGAGTGTGCAGGGGGCAGCCAATAAATGATGCTCTCTCATCATTGACCTCTCTCTCTCTCTCTTTCTCTCTCTCTCTCTTTCCCTCCCTCCCTTTCCCTCTCCCTCTCTTCCTCTCCAAAATCAATAAGAAAAAATTAGAAAAGAAAGAAGAAGAAGCCACTGGAGGGTTTTATGGAGAAAGGTCATAAATGGAATTTCTATCTTAACTGACCATTCTAGCTGCTAGCTGGAAAATAAATCCTTGAGGCTTTAGAAAAAGAAACAAGAGGTGAATGAGAAGACTGTTTACAGTAGTTAAAGTGGAAGACGATGGCTGGGAGAAAATTTCATATCACACAACTTCCCTCCACAGAGACACACATAGTTTTGAAAGGGGACATTCTCTCCCTAAAGGGAATGGGCATCTCTAATAGACAGGATGTAACTTGCACACACTGCTAATTAAGACTGCTATGCAAAGAGTAAAAGAAGAAAAATGCTTCTTAATGTAAGTGAGATACATGTTTACTGTCTCTAATGAAAACTGAATAAAGGTCAGTCTGATTATCACTAACCTGTCGTCTGCAACTACGTGTGGATGAGAAGGCTACGCGACATCACGGATGGGGAGAGGTCAAGAAAGAACAGTTCGGCTAAATGGCCTTAAAATAACTGCGCATCTGTCTAGAATGTTCCTCTGTCAGCAGAATCCTACCCAAAACCAGCTCCTTAAGTCCCTGAAAACCTGGGATTTTGGAACCAGTACTTGCAAATCAGGACTAGAGAACCTGAAAAATCAGGCCCCTTGCCCAGGTTGAACAAAGAATAACAGACACAAAGAGCCAACATTCTTCGTTTCCTCTTTGTTTGGGTTTTCCCAGAAGCCACCCCTAGCAGGGATTTCAGTGGCAGTGTTTACTTGGGGAATGCAGGAAGTGTTGCTAAGAAAGCAGGGAAGAGAACAGGGAGAGAAGGCAGCCATCCAGCCAGCTTCCCTTGCGGATAAGTGGGCCTGAATCCTGAGTGGAAACTGTAAAATAACACCTTGGAATGATAGCATCCAAGCAATAAGATAGCTGGGTTATTTACTAGTTGTACCGGTTAATAATGCGGGTTTTTTTTTTCAATAGATGAAGTTACACATATATGCAGTTTGATATGTATGTTATTTTGTATTGACAACAAGCTTCAAAAGGTCACATGTCAAATTCTCTGAAGGTGTTAACATCATAGATATTTTTACACTTAAAAATGTCGAATTTCGTGACAAAGAAGAGAATTTGCAGGAAGTTTTAATTCATTCTTTTGAAGAGAAGTGCTGCTGAAAGTTATCCTATACTTCGGAAGCTTATGGTGAACATGCTCCATCTAAAGATACTTGTGAACGCTGGTTTAAACGCTTTAAAAGTGATGATGGGGAAAATGTGTATCTAGTGATGGACATTACTTTGAAAAAAGCACTTTTGATGTTTCTCTTGAAATTGTCATGTTTTCTTTGGATTAGAAAAATCTGTATTATTAACCAGTTAATAGTTAATCTGGATTTTTAACTGGTTAATAATTAACCCGCACTATTAACCGGTTAATAGTTAATCCGTAATAATGGGTATTTTGTAATAAAATAAAACATGATAATTTCAAGAGAAACATTAAAAGTGCTTTATTCAAAGCAATGTCCATCGCTAGCTACACATTTCCCCCATCTTTCAGGTAATTTGTGGATACCGTCTCAATAGAACTTTGCTTGTTTTGAGGCAGACCATTCAGAGACCCAATTTTCCACTTCCTAGTACATTCTGAAGTGCCGCTCAGAAAGTGCATGTGCTGTGGATCAGAACAAGTGGTAATCTGAAGGAGCAATACAACAAAATAGCATACACATCAAATCACATATATATCAACATATGTGTAACTCCATCTATTGGAAATATCTGCATTGTTAACTGGTACACCTAGCATACACCTATCAGTCTTTGGTTGAAGGCTACCCTACCGAGGAGCAGGAAATAGTTATTTTCCAAGTACTGCAAGCCTCCTAATGTGGAGGCTTGGGAAAAGAGTCTTCAGGCAAAGAGATGCAAATACCAGCATTTGGAAGTCAAAGGGAGGTCTCTAAAGCCATAAGATCCAGGGGATAAAGCAGAGTACCCCCAGATTCTGCTAAGCACATACGCGTACTTCTTTTTGACCCAAGTGGGTGACATTTCTCTACCTCTGGCCAACATTTCATTTGCAGAGGAAATAATTTCAACAAATTGGAAAAAGGAGCAACTCTTCTCTCCATCCATTTCTCTCAAAGAACTCATTGATTTATCCGTTATATTATTGTTATAAATTAATAAAGTAAGGCATGCATTAATTTACTTCTTAGGTTTCTCAGTCACTGATTTCCTATTATCCCTTTCTATTACTCAACTCAGTGACTCCTGCAAATAAATTGTCTACAGTGCAAATGCATCCCAGACTCTTGGATTTTATTAAGTACATAAAAGGTGTGTTATTTGTATTAACAACTCATCACCCCATTTTCAAAACTTCACCAATTAAGCTCAAGTGCATGCTAAAATAGGGAAGAGATTCCTGATTTCTAGTTAATACTCTTATTGCCTAATGAATTGCTCATTCTTTCTAATTCTAGTGCCATTTGCTTAATTTTCTTTTAATTTCTAAAACGTAAGAAAATCCTGTCTAATTTTCTAGATGTGTGAAAATATATTGTCTTAATATTGCTTATAAGAATTTCTTAAGAAAGTTGAAGAAAAGTGGCATGAGTGACAAGTAATACACAGTGCCAGATACACAGCAGGTGCTCAATAAATGCTTGTTGAATGGATGAATGAGCCTACAGTTAAATGACCAATGTTCCAGTTATCACTATACCAGCTTGTTGATTTATCTAGCAGCTAATGTCCTCACAAGTTTTTGGTGAGCCTGGTACAGTAAAAATGTATGTATGTATTTATACAATTTCTTAGGGCTAATTGGTAGTTCTTTATTTTTATAGCCCTTTCATGCATTAATAAATTCCATTAAAAACAGAAGCCATTAATCCACTAATTTATTCATTCAAAATACTATTATTAAATGCTAACTCTGGGCCAGGACTCATGAATTATATAATGCTAATAAGGTTAAAATAATCCCAAGCTGTTTAGGACATCAACTGTGGTAAACAGTTTCTAATACAACCAGAGTGCAACCCACAAAGAGAGAGAGAAAGAGAGAGAAGGATTTTAAGGAATTGACTCATATGATTGTGTGGACTGACTAGTCTGAAATTTGTAGGCTGGAAATTCACGTAAGAGTTGATGTTCCATCCTTACATCCAGATTTCAGGCTAACAGTTGGCCAGGAACTCAGTCAAGATTTCTAGTTTACGGTCTTGAGGCAAAATTCCTTCTGGAAACCTTAGTCTTTGCTCTTGGGACCGCCAAAGATTGTATAAATCCCACCCACATCACAGGAGTTAATCTGCTTTATTCGAAGTCTACTGATTTAATTGTTAATCACAGCAACATCCAGACCAGTGTATGACCAAACAATTGAGCACCACAGACTAGACAAGTTGACTCATAAAATTAACCATCATCGTCATGGAAACAGTGGTTCTCAAAGTGCAGTCTCCAGCCAGCTCAGTAACAAAAATTCTTGGACCTTCCCCAGATCACCTGTGTCATAAACTTTGCGGGTGGGGCCCAGCGAGGTGATCTGAACAAGCCTTTCAAGTGTTTCTGATGCACATAGGAGTCTGAGAACTGCTGAACTAGATAAGAGGACTAGGTTCAATGTTTAGGTCGTTAAAGAACGTGTTAACACAGCGACAGGTTATTAATTGCCTTGTTTTTCATGAGCTTTAGTCATTTGATTGATTCCATGTTTAAATGGCATATCGGACAATCCCAGCGATATCAAGTTGTATTCCATTTTGGGAGAAACAACAAAAGGAAGGACTATGGATTGTTTCTAAATCTTTACTCAGGGATACGAAATAAGTAATCCATTGAACTCTTCCTCCATCACTAAGTCAGAGCTCTTTAGCTATAAGACTGCTAAACTGGCTTCAATTTCCTTGACTAAGGACAATAGAACCCACATCAGAATTTGCCTCTCCAACAGTCTTTCTGTTGGTATTGATCATAAAAGGGGAACTGTTTCTAAACTGTTCCCCTGCAGTCCAGAGACGATGTATTAAGATAACCAAGGAGAATGGTTCCTGATCAGCTCCTTTCGGTGATTTTAATACCTTATTTTTCACTGGCCCCCAAGCTTTTTCTCTCCGTTATCTATAAGGCGCATAACAAACGGTGATGGCGTGTAGCAGTATGTGTTCACTGCTCTTGCTGAAGGTAGATCTAGACTGGACTCAGTCACGTGTCTAAGGGCTGGCTGATGGTGGCTCTGCTAGAATGAATGGCTTGATCTCGACTTGACTCAGCTCCATATCTCTCATCCTCTGGCATCCTCACAGGAATGTTCTCCTGATGATGGAAGAGTGCAAGAAGAGGCCAACCAGAAATGAAAACTTGCCCATTTAAGCCTCTGCTTGCATCACGTCCACTAAAATCTCAATGGTCAGAGCAATAAGTTCAGAGTGGGGCATGGAGACACTTGCAGAGTTCCATGGCAATGGGCCTAACTAATCCAGAGAGGTAAAGAATTGGGGCCATGTTTAATATCTACCTTGCTCTTGATGCAAAACTCTTCCTATCTGCCCTCCTCACTTGGCTACCTCTTACTCACCTTTTTAGATGTAACTTAACTGTCTCTTTCTTGGGAAATCTCCACTGACTCCTCAAAGCTGGATTCTATAATCTTCCTCTGGGCTTTTCTTTAACTCCCTGTCATTCCCATGGCTGCAGCCTTTACAATATGAACATGAGTTAGCAAATCCAAGAAAGCTAACTGAGCGGGATGCTGATAACGTATATTTGAAAAAGGTTGTTGTATCTGGTTACTACATGCCTGAAGAACTATATTAAAAATTCATTTGTCTGTGAGATTTTTAACTTATAGACTAAGTGACACAAATTCTGTTTATTGTGCAGCCTGATTTTCAATACCCACACATACTACTATGCTTTGCCATGCGCTGTCCCTTCCATCTGTAGCCTCTCCACCCTGCACCAAAGTAAATTCTCTTCAACTTTCAAGGTTCCACCAGGCTTACGTATTAGCTCTCCACTTACCTTTATTCTGGCCCTAATGACTCCATTTTAGAATTGGTGGTGTGAAGGCAATAGATTATATATACCTGCTAATGAAAAGACGCTTCTCATGTCCTGCCAGGTTGCAGCCTTAAAAATTACAGAGATGGAATGGAAACTTGCATCCAGTGTGCCCACTGTGGACTATGCCCAGTATCTGTATGAGCATCAGGCAGCAGTAGCCTTACTCTCTAATCTTCACCATTTGATTCCAATAAGCTTAACTAACTAGCCTTCTGCTCAGGCTCTGATTGCCAGTTTCCTTTCAGTCACTAGAGCTTGGCAAACCCTAACTTGGGCCTTGAACTCTTGACTTAGATATTGTCAGAGACTCTGCTTTCAATGTAGTTTCCTGACTAACAATTCAAACGCAGCAGTAACTCTAGGAACCCCAACCCCAAACATATACCCAGAGGCTGTTTTTGCTCAGCAAGCCCCTTGAATTTGACCTCCAAAGGCCATTCCTTTTTTCCATATTTCCTACCTCTACTTACTCCCACTGAGATTCCAGCTTCCTGTTCAGTTGACAAACAAGCTTTTAGAATTGCCCTCATCTTTCATTCCTTCTGATTCTTTGTTTTTTTTTTATCCCTCTCTTCTCTAAAATATTAATTTCCTATAATATTTTAGTTCTCCCAAATTTGTGTTTTCCATCCCCATTTTCTCTTAGGGAGTTCCAGCCACCGAAGAATCATGCCTTCCCTGCCTGTTTACCTGCCAGTCTGAGGTGGGAAACGAGATGATGGGATCTTACAACCATCAGAAAAACACAAAATACAGCCTCAGCAAGTACACATCATTAGCAGGAAGCAAGTGGGTCCCAGGAGTAGTGATTAGGCATTTAAAGTAATAATAAGGATGGAAAGCTTGAAAACTGTATTGCAAAGAGCATTAAAAATAATCACTGATTGGCCAATTTTTTGGGAGTCAATGACTTGCAAGTAGTTTGATTCATAGCATAAAAGGGCCTTAAAAAAAATCAACAGAGCCCTAGCCTGGTTGGCTAAGTGGATACAGCGTTGGCATATGGACTAAAGGGTCCCAGGTTCGATTTCAGTTAAGGGCACATCCCTGGGTTGCAGGCTTGATCCCCAATGTGAGGTATGCAGGAAGCAGCCAATCAATGATTCTTTCTCATCATTGATGTTTCTCTCTCTCTCTCCTCTCCCTTCCTCTTTGAAATAAAAAATATTAAAAACAACAACAACAACAACAAAAAATAACTAACAGACCACCGCTCTATGCAGTTCTCTACTCATTCTTCCAAGGGGGCAATGGAGGCCCATTAGGAGTTTCTGCTATGGATACTGGTGGTTCTCAGGGCTCCACCCTAGGTTTAGAAACTCTTTATCCACATCCATGGATTACATGACCACTTTACACTATTGATCCCTACCCCTTAGCTTTAGCCCTCTGCATTCCAGACATCCATATCTTAGAGGCAACTTTGGCAGTTTAGTTTCATTTGTCCTATTTTCACTCTGCTCTGGGCTCCAAGAGGCTGATTCTGAACTTCATCAACTATATTTTCCTGGCCTTCTGAATTCTAGGGAGTTTGCTTAGTCACTGGCTGGAGCTCAGAAAACAAGAGAGAGGTTGAGATCTTGATTCCCCCAGTTTTCTCCCTGCCAGCTTAGGTTCTGACTGTGTGACTCAGAACCTGATGCAGCCTCTCCCACCACAGTGGTGGACAAAGGTTAATTATCGGGGTGCAATGACTGCGCTTCTTGGGGAGACTCAGAAACCTGACCAACCTCACATAAATGCATAAGCAAAACAGAGCAGCTGAAATGAGGCTCTGCAGGACTAAAGTGGGGGGACATTTATGATTTTTAAAGGTAAAAACTGGATAGAAGCTTTATTCGCTTTTATAATGACCTGGCCCTGTCTCCTGTGGCTATGGGAGAATAGTCAGCACAGGCCTGGGTGAATTCCAACAGGAGGGGATGAGCCCCGCTGTGCCCCACTCATAAAAGAAAGCCACAGGGAAGGGCTGGGAGAGATGAGGAGGCAACAGGTATGTCAGCAGAACGGTGAGGACACAGTGGGAGAAAGTGAGCAAGGACAGAAACATCCTAATGGTTAACGGAGACAGGGGAACAGGCGGAACTTAGCAGGGTAAAGGCTGCAAGGTGGCACTGTCCTCTGGGGAGCGAGGAAAGAGGCTGCAATTGAGGGCAACTGTGGGGCACTTCCTTGGTGTTTATTAAAGCACAACTGCTTGGAGACCAAAGGAGACCCTCTGCTACCAGCTCTTCCAGAATGTTTGCCATAAAAATGCCTTTTCCTTTAAAAAACAAAAGAGATTCAAATTTTGTTTAAGGCTGTGGAGAATTTTGAAATGAAACACTCTCAGAGGTAGAGTTCTTCTAGATGATGGAGTAGAAATAAAGGCTCTTTATGGTGTTCATTATGACCCTAGAGAGAAAAGGAAGAGAGAACGTATGGGGAAAGCAGCCAAGATGACTTCAGTGATGACCCTTTCAGGTGCCAGCTAGGGTGCCTGGTGGAGGCTGGACCTGAGGTTTGCTAACCTTCAATAAGACTATAACCCAACAATGTAAAATATGGGTTTATTTCCTATGACAAGAACAAATCACTTCTTAGTGCAAATTGGAGCAATTAATCATAATGTTAAAAATTAGCAAAATGCACAGGAATGAGAAAACTGAGATTATGAGAAGTTCAATGACTGCCAAAGTTATTACACACCTTTCCTTTTAACTATTTAATCATCTACTTCTTTCCTATTAACTTTATGGCTTTGGTGTTTGATGGACATACAAGTAAACTTAGATCCATCTGAAATGAAATATGTATCTGTCCATAAAATATACAGATGCATCAAGATGTGTGTTGCAGCTTGGTTTATAGTGTTGAAAGTCTGGATAAATGGTCATCAATAAGGGACTAATCAAATGATGCTACATGGTTATCCAATGAAATATTAGGCACCTCTTACTCTGTTTTTGGCAAGGTTGAAAGATTTTCAAAATGTATTTATTACAAAATAACAACATACAATTGTAATGGCTTTTGTTGTTGTTCAAGGGGAATATTTCTACAATAAAGCATCTCAAGTAAAAATATTACAGCATATAACATGTATAACATGAATAACCTCCTTTGTATTAAATAGATTTATGCCTGTAATTAATATGCTGCTGTGTGCATAAAAATTTCTATAAAGTTTCATTAAAAAAAGTTGTTTTCATAGTAAGGGATACAGTTAGGGCATGTTTGAGATTGAAATTCTAATTTTCATTTTATATCCTGTACTGTTGGCTTTTAAATAGTGAAGATAAATTTTAAAAAATATTTAAAAAGTTAAAAACATGTTTCTCTGTGAGATGTATAGTTGAAAATGGAATACTCTTAAAATTAAGAGTTACAAATCCCTGAGCAAAAACAATAGTAAGATGGAGTTGATACTTTAATAAAATTTTTTATCCTTTATGATTAATCAGAGTTTATCCAAGGGATGTAACAGAGGTTTAATATTAGAGAATTTATTAACAAAATGCATTATATCATTAGATCAAGAAAGAGGAATTACATAATCATCTTATAGAATTCCAAAGGACATATAGTAGTAAGAAAAAAACTGAATAAAAAGAAGACTTTATAAGTAGTAGACTATCATAACAGATAAACAATAAGTACCTAAAATCAACAGCCAACATCATAATTGGAATTACATAGGATTTTTATATTTTTGAACTTTTAAAATAATGTCCATGTCGGAGTTTTACATTTTAAAAAAGTCTGTTTCAGAATCTGTCCAGAAAATTCCTCTAAGAAGAGTGAGAAGGGTAAATATGTGAACCTTAGAAAGCATGCTCAGTACTAAATTATACCCAACTCATTCAGTCCCAAATTCAAAGGCCAATAAGTTGTTTTGGAATTTAGATTTTATCACTGACAAATTTGATAACCCTTAAACTCTTCTCATGTATGACCCTCAACTATCTTCACCATGTGCTGTTCTTCAAAATCATCCAGTGAGAAATGATTTAGAAATTTCTTTGTGATCATGACAGTGTTAGGTTTGAGACTCACAAAATAGAAAAATAGTAAGAAAGGGGATAGAGTTACTGAAGGTTCCCAGGTGTCAGGATTTAAGGTGAGGTCGTGGATTATAATCAATTCTCACATTAGAGAATGCTGACAGCAGGTGACTAAGTAGGCTGGAGAAGGAGGATAATAAGATAATGTTTTTAATGTTTTCTGAAGTGTGGACAGTTGTGAAATCGGCAGTAAGGAGCCAGGAAAGATGGCGTAGCTTCTATAGAAGAATGCTACAAGGCAAGTAGTAACCTTCTAGAAAACTGAGGTTCCAGTTAGGCATGAAGAGGTGGAGAGATCACTCAGTGGTAAGTGTGAACATATAGCGATATTTGTTCACAATGGAACACATGTTCAAGAGCTTGAGAGAAGATACAAATTTGGGTTTCCGGGGTCAAGTGGATTGAACAGGTGACTTTTCATTCAATACCAAGAATTCCCAAAACAAGACTCACTGAAAGAAAGACTTAAATGAAATATTCTAACTTTGACACATTGATTTCATAACAGTCTATGGACACAAGCTTGTGTGGTAACTGTTAAGTAACCAATCCAAGACTTGGATTAAGATCTAGTGGCTCCCAATTTGGCATTCCTCACATCTTACCTCGCCATTGCAAACGGTTATCGAGTATGTTCTCTGAACAAGGCACTATGAGGAAGATAATGGAAAGAGTGAACAGACCAACACTAATCTCAAAAAAAAAATACTCAGCATAATTCAGAAGAGCTGTGACAGTGACTTTTTAAATGTTAGCATCACCAAAATCATCTGGAAGGCTTATAAAAAAACAGATTGCTGGGCCCTCCCTCAAAATGTCTGATGCTGTAGGTCTGCAGTAGTAGATCCTAAGAATCTGCAGATAACATGGATGCTGCTGGCCAAGAACCACACCCTGAGAACTGCTGACCGATGGAAGACAGTCAACTATAGATGTCATGGGAACTCAGAGTATGGAGATCCTCATTTATGGAGATTAAATTCATACCATGAATAAAATTTTGATAAGTTTCCAAAGTTATGACTTTTGATTCCAAGACATTCTCTAAAAAATTGCATGTGGTTAATATAACTTTTTAAAAGAAAAGCTCAATTTTAAGTAAATTCAAATAGCAAGGGGGTGGACACTGCCTGATTCAAGGCCTACTCAAGCATTAGAAACCAGGGCTTTAGCATATTCTCTTTATAAAATCGGATCACAGCACCAGATCCATGGGGTACAAGCTCACAGTCATTGCATGTGTGGGCTGATCTGATCACAGAAAATCTCTCTCCTCCTCCAGCATTCCTGGGGAATATAATAACCACAAGAGCTACAGTTTTATAGTACCCTTGCAGCTTTCAAGTGCATTTACATACGTTTACCCAAAGGACCAATTGAGAAACATGAGTAAATGTGCTATAAACTGCAAAGTCTATTTAAATATTAGCTATTATCATAATTTGATCCTTATAGATAGAGCATTGGTGTCTATCTTTAGCCTATGAATAAGTGAGACTACAAAAGAAAAGTGATTTGACTATGGTCAGAAAACAATTAAAATTAAAATTTGGAATTTTGATTCCAATCTCTGTGCTGGTTTAGACAGAGGATATATAAGAAATGTTAGTCTTTGTTGTACCTGCTCCATCCATATTCACCAAGGGAGAGAGAGCCGTGAGTAGCCATGTTTTATACCATGTCATTCTCTGCATTCTTTTTTCTCTACCTAATTCAATTGCACCTCCACAGCTCACTGGACCAGCGGTGAGAACTTGACCACTAAAGTAGCCAATCCATAGGCCTGGGATTAGGTTATGTTTTTCAAACTTAAATGTTCTTTAAAATCACCTGAAAGCCTCTTAAAACAGATTTTTGGAGAAACCAAGATGGCAGCATAGGTAAATACCTAAAGTGCTGTCTCGCACAACAATTTCAAAACTACAATTAAAAGACAAAATGGATATCATCCAGAACCACAGAAAGGTTGGCTGAGTAGAAATTCTGCAACTATAAGGAAAGAGAAAAGCACACTGAGACTCAGAGGAGCTGCAGGAGGCAGAGGTACTGAGATGCATGCCCAGAGAGGACTGATGCTAAGTGTGCGGCTGGCTTTCTCAAGTGGGAGGGAGACAAAAGCTCCCAACTACACTGAATTCTAGTTCTGGGTGAGACTCTGGGGACCCAGACTCATTCGGGGAGAAATTGGACTGTCTGGCATCAGGCAGAACTTGAGGGCAGAGGTGCTTTCTCTCAGAGGTGCTTGCAGCGGTTACCATGAAGCACTGAGACACAGGGCCTATTAGGGCAGGGCTGTTGGGAAACCAATGTTGTCTGCTACGACCTGAGACTCTGCCCCATCCAAGCTGAGCACAGAGGCTTTTGCAAGTCTTGTCTCATAAGGGTGTCTCCAGCACAGAAGTTCTCCCAGCATAATAGACACAGCTGATCCTCACAGCCAATTTGCCTGGAGGTCAATTCCTCCCAGTGATAACAACAACCATCAGGGCTTAACTATAATAAGACTGTGCAGACTACAAAGGCTGCACCAAGAGTGTCCAACTCAGGTAACTGGGGAGGTAGAGCCACTGGACCCTATAGGACACCTAGCACACAAAGCCACTCTATAAACTCAGGGAAGCAGCCAAAATGCAGAGACAAAGGAACAGATCACAAATGAAGGAAATGGAGGAAAGCAAACAACTGCATATAGAGTTCAAAACCACGGTTTAAGGTTTTTCAAGAATTTTCTAGAAAAGGCCGATAAATTTAGTGAGACCCTTGAGGATATGAAAAAAGACCAACTAGAAATTAAGCATATACTAACTGAAAAAAAAATTATACAGAGATCTAACAGCAGACTAGAAGACTGTAAGAATCAAATCAAAGATTTGAAATACAAAGAAGCAAAAAACACTCAACTGGAAAAGCAAAAAGAAAAGAGAATCCAAAAATATGAAGATAGCATAAGGAGCCTCTCAGACAACTTCAAGAGTACCAACATCAGAATTATAGGGGTGCCAGAAGAAGAGAGCAAGATACTAAAAACCTGTTTGAAGAAATAATGACTGAAAACTCCCCCCACTGGGTGAAAGAAATAGACTGACAAGTTCAGGAAACACAGAGAACCCCAAACAAAAGGAATCCAAAGAGGACTACACCAAGACACATCATAATTAAAATGCCAAGAGCAAAAGACAAAGAGAGAATATTAACAGCAGCAAGAGAAAAACCGTTATCTATAAGGGAGCAAGCACCCTAGGACTGTCAGCTGATTTCTCAACAGAAACTGTGCAGGCCAGATGGGAGTGGCAGAAATATTCAAAGTGATGAATAGCAAGAACCTACAACCAAGATTACTCTACCCAGCAAAGCTATCATTCAGAATTGAAAGGCAGATAAAGAGCTTCACAGATAAGAAAAAGCTAAAAGGAGTTCATCACCACAAAACCAATATTACATGAAACGCTGAAAGGTATTCTTTAAGAAGAGGAAGAAGAAGAAAAAGGTAAAGATAAAAATTATGAACAACAAATGCATGTCTTATAACAAGTGAATCTAAAAATCAAGTCAATAAAAAAAACGATGAACAGAATAAACTAGTGAATATAATAGAATCTGGGGCATAGAAAGGGAGTGGACTGACAATTCTCAGGGGGAAGGGGGTGTGGAGACTGCAGGAAGAGACTAGACAAAAATTGTACATCTATGGATGAGGACAGTGGGGAAGGGGAAGGGCAGAGGTTGGCGTGGGAACTAGGTGGAGGGGAGCTATGGGAAAAAAAGAGGAACAATTCTAATAATCTGAACAATAAAGATTTATTAAATTAAAAATAAAACAGATTTCTGGGCCCCAACCCCATAGGTCTATGGTATAGCCTGAGAACTTGCATTTCTAATGAATTTCCAGCTGCTGTTGCTGCTAGTGGTGATGGTGGGGGATATGGTTCATATATGAAAATCACTAAATTATAGGACACTAGGCCAATTTGATTCTCTTTCTTCAAGATGTAAAACGGGAAATTCTGAGAGCAAGAGGTACTTCACAGTGGAGGAGGAGATGAAAAGAAATGTGGAGAGGGGATTAATGAGTAAGAGCTGTGGGAGATTATGACACACAAGGCTTAAAAAGAACCGAAGCTATAAGTAAGAGCAATGAGACAAAGAAATGTGGTGTTTTGTTTTGTTTTGTTTCTCTGAAGAGAGAGAAATAATGGGGCAGTTACTGGCAGAACAGATAGAAGCAACTAGGCCAAGGGCACTTTTCTTGTGGGAGCTGTATGGCATGAGAGAAAAGACGCCCAAATCTTCCTGACAAGGCCCCTAATATTGCCAGGGAACCAGAACTCTCTGCTTCCTCTTCGTTTCTGAGTCTGGCTTATTTGGCCTCTTCTGGATACTCTCTCCATCCTCCCTCCCTTACGGAACCTCACGCAAGTCTCTGGTTCTTTCAAAGAAGAACTCCACTGATCCAGAGAGAAGGTTGAGCCATTCTTTAATCATGCACCATGTCTGTCTAACTCCCAGCACAGCCCATAGCCTTGGAAACACCATCCCTTCACTAGCATTGCTCTGCAAAGCAAGGTGGCTACAGAGTCACCCTGAACCACCAGCTTTCTTAGGAGAAGGCCATTCCCCATTCTCTTCTGCCAACAAGGCTGATCTGCAATCACCCAATACTTTTGAGTTGTTGCCCTAATCCATACTTGGCACATGTTTATTTACCCATCATATATGTTCTGGTGGAAACATTTCCAGTCCAATATCTCAACCTTGTAGAAAGGGAAAAAAACAAACAAACAAAAATACCCCAGCCAAACAGCCAGGAAGTCCAAAATTACACACTCTGGTTGATAATACTTTAACTGATTGGTTGCATGATTTGGGGTTATTATCTTTTTAAAAATGATGCCCAGATGGTTTATCTGTAAGGTGAAAAATATGTTTAAATGCCCTATAGATTTACTTGTCAATACTAAGCAATTGGTAGTGACTTTGTAGAGTGATGTCTTGAGAAGGATAATGAGCCTGTGTCCATCAAGGGTGTCAAGATTGGTTAATAATATCTATCATGGCATGAGAAGCGGAAGTGATATATGATTGCTGCTCCATGTTTGTCCTCCCTAGTCCAAATGCAACCATGAGTCCCTACATTTCTTAATTCCATAATGCTATGTTATTATCCTTAATGTGAATGTACCAAGGATATATTTACTTCTAAGATGTTAGCTTTATTTCTTCTAAAGGGTCATCTTTCTGATTTCATCTTCCTGTTGGGTCTTGGGCTCCATTTTTTCTCAGGAGAATATGGTAATATTCCAGCTCCCAGCATTAAACGTGCACATCAAATGCATAATAATATAAGGTCTGCTAAACATTTCACAAAAAGTAGCATTAATAATCCACAACACAGTCTGCTTCTTTAGAAAAATCTGCATGGGGCAAATGAATTCAAAACCACAGTAGGGGAGAGCTATAGCCCTGGGACCACAGATCTTGGATCCAGATAAAATAGCTGCAGGAAGAGACCTTTGATGAAAACCACCTTGGTGCCCCTATTTCTTTTCTTCCTGAGTTTCTTTAAGAGTGATGTCAAATTATTCCAAAGCACTCTGGCCCTGTTTCTGTAGAAACTATGTCAGCATAAAATGACATAGCATAGAAAATCATTAGGTCTAAACACTGCTTCAAAGTGCATCAGAAAGACAGCACTATTTATCTTGTGCTGTCAGTGTTGATGGGCTGCCTCTAACCTGGGCAAGCCACCTCCCTGATCCTCAGTTTTCTCATCTGTCAAAAGGGAGTCACAATAGATGACTTCTCAGGTCCTTGTCAACTGAGACAATTTATAAAATCTACGGCAATTTATAAAATCGATGTGCAAATGATTGCTACATGAAATTGGGAAACAAAGTGTTTTAAAAGAAATTGGCCTGCTATGATTAAAGCTATAATGGAACATTCTGATTGTTCTCTATCAATGAGAATCCCATAGAAAGTCCAAATTCAATTGGTTAACTATTGTTACCTTTAATTCAGTTGGATACCCACCCCTGGTTCTCAACCTTGGAGGGCTGGGGAGAGGAGGGAGGGAGATAACCATGGGAAATTTGGAAGTATCTAAAGTCATTTTTAATTGTCAAAACTGGGCCAGAGGAAGATGTCACTGGCATTTAGTGAGTAAAGTCCTAAACTTCCTGCAATGCACAAGATAGCTGCACCACAACAAAGAATGATGTTGCCCAAATTGTCAATAGCATTGAGGTTGAAAAACTCTTCACTAATTCCATCTTATTACAACAGAGTTAACAAAGATTTAGATAGTTAAGAATGAGATCTTCAATCCTATATAATAAAAGAGTAATATAAAAACTGACCGTACATCCGCTACACCCACAAACCATGCCCACCAGCCAATCAGGAGCAAGTATGCAAACTAACACAACCAAGATGGCTATGGCCACAGAGAGAACAGGATGGAGGCTTGGATTTCCCCGGCGATGGAGGAAGGCAAGTTTTCCACACACCCTGGCTGGCCCAGGCCTCTGCTTAAGGCTACAAGGTTTCAATTAGAGAAGATAAATAAATTCCAACAGAAATGGCTGCCACCATGGAATGAGTAGAAGGCTTAGCTCCACTCCAGGCTATAAAGTTTCAATTGTATAAGACAAATAACTCCCAGATACCAGGGCTACATTTGGGTCACTGCGGGTGTGGCCAGCCTGCAAACCACCAAAGACCCCTCAAGCTGCCCCATGCCCCAAGGGAATCCCCACCCTGATCAGGACACCCTTAAGGGAAAACCAGCCAGCCCTCACCTGTGCACCAGGCCTCTATCCTATCTAATAAAGGACTAATATGCAGATTGACTATCACTGCAACACACAAGATGACTACCTCATGTGGACACAAGATGGCCACCACAAGATAGCCAGCAGGGGAGGGCAGCTGGCAGGGACCAGGCCTGCAAGTAAGGACAGTTGGGGGTGATCAAGCCTTTAGGGGAGGGCAGTTGGGGGTGACCAGGCCTACAGGGAAGGGAAGTTGGGAGGGACCAGGCTTGCAAGTAAGGACAGTTGGGGGTGGATCAAGCCTGCAGGGGAGGGCAGTTAGAGGCAAACAGGCTGGCAGGGGAGCAGTTAGGCATCACTCAGTCTGGCAGGGGAATGGTTAGGGGGTGATTGGGCTGACAGGCAGAATCGGTAGGGGCAATCAGGAAGGCAGGCAGGCGAGCAGTTGGAAGCCAAGAGTCCTCAATTGTGAGAGGGATGTCAGACTGCCCATTTAGGCCCAATCCCACCAGACTGAAGGACAATCCCCATCGTGCACAAATTTTGTGCACCAGGCCTCTAGTCCTATATAATAAAAGCCTAATATGCTCAGTGTCTGGTCATCTGGTCAACCAATCAAAGCATAATATTATGTCAAGGCTGCTCTAACACATGCCTTGACATGCACTGACCAACAGATGGCAGACACTCTGACAAGTAGGTTAGCTTGCTATTGGGGTCTGGAAGATCAGAACTGAGCAAGATGGGCAGAACACACCCTGGAGCCCTCCCACAGTCCCTCCCAGGCTGGCCAACCTCCCTCATCCCTCTCAGGCTCCAATGGTATGCAGGAGGGCTCCCTTGGTTTGGCCTGCGCTCTCTTGCAATCTGGGACCCCTCGGGAGATATCAGGAGCCGGTCTCACCCTGATCCTGCAGGCCAGGCTGAGGGATCTCACTGGTGCATGAATTTGTGCATCGGGCCTCTAATTTGATATTAAAAACAAGTTTCAGTTGTTTGAAATGACACAAATCAAGGTAACTGCATGATTTATGTTAACTGCACCAGGACAAATTATTCACTACAGTACAGCTAAAATATTCAGGGTTTCTAAATATTACTAGGTGATAAAAAAAATCAGACAATTTCTGAGTTGATGAATACTACCTAAAGCAAAGTATTTTTCCACAGTAACATGCTCTGTGTGTATGAATTTCAATCTCTCATAATTTTATTTTTAACTTCTTTCCCCCAAAAAACCCCAGATCCTCTTTAATTATAATCACATAGAATAAATGAACCAGTTTTTCTGGTTTCCACTCTCATTCAGCTAAAATACGAGAATGGAAAAACCTGCCAAAGAAATGTGCCTTCTATTTGGAGGTGAACCAAGAACATCTTCTTATATTCAGTCCTAAGATTGCCAAAGTGGAAGCCAGGACAAAAACATATTTTTGCAGTTCTACTAACTTTTATTTTTGCAGGTTAACTATCTATACACTATTGGAAAGATTTCCACAGACGAACCACGATACCTGGCCAAAAAGAGAAAAAAAATCGTGTGCTTGTGTGTTAAGGCCTTGAAATTGAAAGATGGTTTTTATAGTAGCATAACCTAGCCTATCCTGACTAATGCACTTAGAAATCAAACTCATCTCTCTAGAACAGGCCACCAAATTTGAGCCTTGGGTATGAGAATACCCAAGATCTTAAGTAATCTAATTCATAATTACAAACATATGAATCTCAGATACTGCTTTTTATATGCTGTGCACCAGATTCCTCTTTACTGTACATTAAATAGGGTCTAAAACACTCCCAAATCAGTGTTGTCATTAGCACAAACTTTAGTGCCACTTAACTGAGGATTTCCAATCTTCCTTCTGATTGGTAGAGACAAGGTAATCAGTGAACTAATTTTCATAAAGCATCTCCAAAATGTTTTATTTCTCTGCTACGTGATGGACAATCTGTGTTTGAGTTATTCCTTCTCCCTACTTGAATTCATCCAAAAATACAAACTTTCCTTTTGTTTGACAATTTTCCCTCTGTTTGACTAGGATGCTAATACCAAGTATCTCTACTTGATAAGGATCCAACAGCATCTCTACTTTCTATTCTTGTGACACTTTATGTGCAGAGTTTTCCTAGCCATAGTTGGGGAATTTGATTAATGATTTGACCTAATCTCTGCTCATGTCTTCATTTTACTGTTTCAAGTACCTCCTTGATGAATAGGCTTTCTGGGGTCATGAGGCCCAACGCAAAAACCTCACAGAAAAGCTGAGTCACTTATTCAAATGTCTCCATCTGAAACTATCCCAGTCTCAATTATCCAAATATAGCACACCACACCCCTGCCAAATGCCCAACTGGTCCAAGTTATTACCAAGTTGTTCATTCTCCAATGTATGCTTTTCCACGGCACTTTTAAAATAGTATGAGATATTTTTGTTGCTACACTGTGGAAAACCCTCAAGAATCTAGCATTAATCTTTGGCTGATGAGCAGACAACAGCTCTGTGCAAGAAACACCCAAGGCATCTCACTATAGCAGATGGTAAATAAGAATAGGTCAGAATATCTGTCCTATAAATGTTGAGTTTAAACAATATGGATGACAAAATGTATAGTAATCACCTGTTAACCTGTGACAGAATATAACAATTTATCTATTTATGAGTCTGTTTTTCCTGGACTTGAATGTGAGCTCTTGAGGGCAGGGAACGTGTCCTATTTATCATCTCAAGGCCCAGAACAGTGCATGGTCCAGAGAAAGTATTTGATGGATTGAATAACTACATGAATGAACACTAGTTTTTCACCCTGATTTATCTGGCATATGTACACTATTTTGCTCTGCCTCTCAGATTGATTTTGCATTAAGGAACTATCGCTAGAAATCTCCCAACAACTTTAGAAAAAATGTCCCTCTCCAGCGAAAGCTGTAGGACAATATCTATTTTGTTAATGGTGATCTTAGGAGGAGGCCAACACATTGCCTTCTATGCCCTTGTAAGACTGAACAAGAAGAAATGGTAGAAATTAGGTTTGCACATAAAGAAGGACTCACCCACCACAGTGACAAAATATTGAAAGAGGGATTCCACAGGACATTACCTGGTCTCCAGAAACTTCTCTTCTCCAGAGACTAAATGAACACCCCCCAATTTTCTTTATCTCCTGGCCTCTCAAAGGCCGTTTTGGCTCTATGATAATATTGAAGAGATGATAGTAGGACAAGAGTTTAACCACTGCTATAAAGTGTGAGTAAAATTGCCTTAACTAGGAAGCATTAATAATCCACAACATTAGGATACTTTCTCTGTCCTCCTTCCCTTATGGAACCTCAAGGAAGTCGCTGGTTCTTTCAAAGAAGAACGAGGGGGGCTCAGCAGTTGGGCATCAGCCCATGAGCCCAGAGAGCACTGATTCAATTCCCAGTCTGGGTATGTGCACGGGGTGCCAGCTTCATCCCCAATAGAGGGCATGTAGGAGGCAGCTGAATGATGTTTCTCTCTCATTTATATTTCTCTGTATCTCTCCTTTCCCCTTTCTCTAAAATCAATTTTAAAAAAGGCCTAAATACTAATAGAAAAATTAAAATAAAGACCATAAAGCACTTTGCAAATATAAAGGCTTTTATCAGTACTGAATAATTTTTTAAAATCTATTTTATTGATTTTTTTACAGAGAGGAAAGGAGAGGGATAGAGAGTTAGAAACATGGATGAGAGAGAGACATCAATCAGCTGCCTCCAGCATGCCCCCCACTGGGTATGTGCCCGCAACCAAGGTACATGCCCTTGACTGCAACCGAACCTGGGACCTTGCAGTCTGCAGGCCGATCGATGCTCTATCCACTGAGCCAAACCGGTTTCGGCTTGAATAAATAAGTTTAATGCCTCCCACAGAGCTACTACATTTGACAGGATTATCTTTAAAAACCAGGGAGGGTCTATTCTACCTACCAGAATAAACAACTGTTGTGATTGCGTTGGAAACCGTTACGAAGTCTGGATTTTATAATACAAGGCTATTCTCTCTCCCTAGCTTTCTGTCTCCCTCATCCCTCTTGCCTTCCCTTTCTCCATTCTCCTTACATCTCTCCCTGGCCTCCCTCTTTGTTTTATAGTCTTATTCCTATTAACATCTGATAACAGAAATTACCCACCACAAAGAAAATAGCACCCAATTTATTTAAGACAAGGAGCAAACCCTTAAAAAGTTTTTCTAAAGTAACAGAAAGCTTTTTAAAACAAGGTTAAATGATTGAGAACGAAATTATCTTCAGATATCACAGCTTAAGGAATCTGGTCAAGAGTGACGGCCAAAAGACCTTGTGGAAGATGGATTGCATTAATGACCCCATTATCGGCCACGCTGCCTCCTCTTACATGGCAATGTGACTTGGCAGCTCTTGGCAGCTTCTCCCATCTTGACGGGAAGTCTATTTCCTCTCTCTTTTCATCTGGACTGGCCGTGTGATTTGCTTTGCCCAATAGAACGTGGCAGGAGAGACAGTGTGTCAATTCTGAGCCTGGTTCAATTCCTGGTTAGGGTACATGTCCGGGTGCCAGCTTTCAAGGCACTTTCATATTTAGACTCTCAATCTCAGAACCTCCTCCACTATCAGCACACTGAGCCTTGGTTACAGCTCACGGGAAATAAGAGGCCTCGTTGAAGAAGTTCACATTGTCCTAACTTAGGTTGGCATCAATCAGGCCATGGCCAACCGATGCCTCAAATATGTGACAGGCCCAGCCAATATCAACAGCGCTGCCAACTCAACATGAAACTCAGACACATACAGTTAGTTCAGCTGAGACCAGAAAAATTATCCAACTGAACCAAAGACTCTACATAATAATAAATACTTCCTGTTTTAAGCCCCTTTGTTTTCAGGTGGTTTTAATATAGGATATCTAATTGACATAGGCCTCATCTTTGTCTCCTTGCCACATGCCACATGATTAATTGGCCTACCTGACATTTATTAACCTAAATGGAGTCAATACATACTAAGACCCTGCATGTATAAACTTTGTGCCTACTATTATATGATAGGTGATTGACATTTGGAGCATCACCTGTGGCATGCCTATGTTCAAAGTGCTGTTTATAAATATCACATCCCTAATTGCAATTCCTGGAGATATTTCTGCTGTTATTAATATTAAAGCAGCTATGCCCAAGCATGGGTAAAATTGTGAAATAGGACATGCAAACTGCCAACATCATTTCACCAGCTCTCTGTGATGAAGACCTCTTAGGTATTGCCCTATTTTAAGACTATCAGACACCCTTTTACTCGTGGCATGAAACAGAATGAAAACCTCTACCAAGATGATTTTAAATACAGACTTTTGCCCCTACAAGCACAATGGAAAAATCTAGAAACTCCTTGAACTTGTATGTAAACGATTGCATTTATGTGGTTTTAATGAAAAAAAAATTGCCCAGTATTCCCTCTTAACAACCAATGGAATTTATAGGCAGAAATTCAGCAAGGCTATAAAATATTTAAACAACACAATCAACCAACAGAATCAATAGAACACTCCATCCAAAAATAGCACTATATACATTTTTTTCAAATGCATATAGAACATTCACTGGGTGAAAGAATTAAAGGTATGTGGTGTTTTCTCTGACTATAATGTAATCAAATTACAAATCAATAATGGAAAGACAACAGGAAAATCACTAGAAACATGAAAATAATAATTAAATAATAATTAAATAATCCTTGGGTTAAAGAGAAAATCTTAAAAAAAAATTAAAAATTGCATGGCACTAAACCAAAACCAAATCCTTACATTAGAAGTGAAAAAAAAGTCTTAAGTCAATCATCTAAGTTTCTATCTCAAAAAAATTAGGGAAAAAAATATAAAATAAGCCCAAAGTGAAAAGAAAATAGGAAATTATGAGGTAAGAACAGAAATCAATGGATTGAAAACAAAAAACAATAAAGAAGATCAATGAATAAAAGCTGGTTCTTCAGAAAAAAAAATAGTAAAACCAATAAACGTTTAGTAAGAATAACAAATTTTTAAAAGAGCGGGAGAGAAAGCACAGTTATCAGGAATGAATTAGGGATTATAGCTACAGAACTTGTAGCATTGAAACAATAATGAGGGAATTTTATGAACAACTTCATGCCCCTCGATTTGAAAATTAGAAGAAATGAATCAATTGCACAAACATCACGAATACACAAATCCAACTAATATTAAAACAACAATCTGAATAGGCCTATCACCATCAAAGAAATGGAATTTGTAAGCTAAAAGCTTCTAAATAAGCAATCTCCAGGACCAGAGGGTTTCATTTAAATTTTTTATCAAATGTTTGAAGAAGAATTAACACCAATTTTACATAATCCCTTTAATAAAACAGAAGAGGAGGAAACACTTCCCAATTCATTTTATGAAGCCAGGATTGTAATAATGTCAGAGATTTCAGGAAAGCAGAGGGAGGGGTGTGGGGGGAGAACTAAAGACAAATACCCCTCTTGAATCCATGACGAAATCTTCAATAGAATATTAGCAAACCAGACCCAAATGTATGTCACATCCCCTACAAAGGCAAGAGTATCTATTCAGCTCCCAGGGGCGCAAGTCATCCCAGATCTCCAACAGGCAGCTCCTTCGATGTCTGTCTTAGCCGAAAAGAGCTACGGTGGACACTAAACATATCTCCTAGCAACCTGATTTTAGCATCTTCTTATAGAACCCAACACTAAACAAAGCAGTTAGTAATTTCAAAGTTATGTTTTCAATAGAATAATATAAAAACAAAACACAGTAATTCCTATCCAGTCCCTGATAGTTGTTAATGACTTGGCAATTGTTATAATCATTTATAAGGATGGTGCCCCATCTATGTATTCTCCCACCCTCCCTTTCTCTCTTAACAGAAAAGGCATCTACAATTAGTTTGGGTTTGAAATAACAATTTCCTCTCCTAAACACACACATGTTTTCATTGAGAGATCCTGATGAATATTTCGGGCTTCTTCTCTTCTTATTTAAAAACAATAAAGTTTTATTTATTTATTAATGTATTTATTATTGAGAGAGAGAGAGAGAGAGAGAGAGAGAGAGAGAGAGAGAGAGAGAGAAACATCAATTGGTTGCCTCCCATAAGGGCTGTGACCAGGGACAGAACCTCCAACCTGAGCATGTGCTCTGAGCAGGAATCAAATCCACAACCTTTTGGTGAATGGGACAACACTGCAGCCAGCTGAGCCACACTGGCCAATGCAGTCTCTATTCTTCCAAGAGATCACATCATATGCTTAGTGACTATACAGAAAGATTGAAGAAATTCTGAGCAAAAATTCTTGTGAGTTGAAATGGCCTGGTTATGTTAGCCTCAGTTTGGGGGGTCATAAATAGGTAGGAGCAGGCAGGTGACAGAGAGGGTTTTTGAACCTTGGATAATTTGGGCTGGGTCATTCCTTGTTGTAGAGGAATGTCTTGTATATTGCAAGATAACTTAGAAGCCCTGGTGTCTACCTATTACATACCCATATCATATTACCTTCTCTCTCATCATTGTGAAAATCAAAATATATCTCCAGACATTGCTAGTATCCCATGGAGGACCAAATTCCTGCTGGTTGAGAATCCATGCTCTAGAGAGCACGCTGTAGGAATATACCACATAAAAGAAATGGGCATTGCTTCACATTGTAAAATGTTTATATGTACTCTATCTGAACCCAATGAATAAAACTTTAATTGCATTGCTTCTGTAGTTTTAAATGATACCCCCAAATCCAATTTAAATATTAAGGTAAAAACAGAATGCTTATTCACTATACTAATTTGTTTTAAAAATAACCCAGGCTGGCACACACCTTTGGTAATGATACATACTTCAGAAGCATGCTGGGAGAATTAGCACTTACAATGTGCTTTAAAGATAAGACCATATTAAAATTATTAGTGTGGATTTAAAAACCCATATTGTTTTGCAAATGCATTTTGCTAAGAGATGGTCTGAATTTCTAGACACAAAACCTCCACTCATCTCTCCCTAATTACTTGTTTGTGGATTCTACATATGCTGGAATGCCTCATGCTATGTTTATTGGTCCCTGACATTTACTGCTCATAAAATTGTTTGGAGAAGGTGACCTGTTATCGTATACCCTCATAACTAGTTCATAATCTTCCCCAAGCCATTGATGGACTTTAATTGAAGAACACATGGAAAATGGAAGAATGAGATGGGGCGTGGCCTAAGCCAAGGGGCCTAATATGATTTGTGGCCAGAGGATCAAATTCCAGTGCCCTAAGAGGCTTAAATCTAGAATCTGTGCAGCCCTGTGGAAGTTTGTCTTTATCTAGGCATGAACTTAAAGTATATAGAAGCAGAACCAGCTGAAACCGGTTTGACTCAGTGGACAGAGTGTCGGTCTGCAGACTGAAAGGTCTCAGGTTCGATTTTGGTCAAAGGCATGTATCTGGTTGCGGGCACATCCCCAGTAGGGGGCATGCAGGAGGCAGCTGATTGATGTCTCCCTCTCGTCGATGTTTGTAACTCTCTATCCCTCTCCCTTCCTCTCTGTAAAAAATCAATAAAATATATCTTAAAAAAAAAAGCAGAACCAAAGTGCATAAATTAGAGTAAAGGGTGGGTTTGATGGTCATTTCTTCAAGATCACCAGAAAAGCAAGTCTAATTCTGAACCTATCCTGCTGGTGAGAATGTCTTCTGAAACATCCTAGGAGGTAAGTTCTGGTTCAAAAACTAGGAAGAACTATGGTTCCTGGATGTTCAGAGGCCACACCTGAAGATGCTGGACATGGCAAACTAGTTTTATGTACCCATTAAGATGGCTTGGCACTCATGGATCGATCCATGGGATGGTTCTTAGTAATTTCAAATATGACTCTGTGGGGAGTCATTGATCCAAAAGATCCTTAGTTTGCCAAGACAGTAAAAAAAGAAAATATGAGTGAATACTCCTAACTATAGAGTGAAACATCTCTCTTTAGAGACAAGTTCTTATCATTTAGACCAGCGGTTCTCAACCTGTAGGTTGCGACCCCTTTGGGGGTCGAACGACCCTTTCACAGGGTCGCCTAAGACCATCAGAAAATGCAGATATTTTCATCATGATGCATAACAGTAACAAAATTTCATGGTTGGGGGTCACCACCACATGAGGAACTGTATGCAAGGGTCACGGCCTTAGGAAGGTTCAGAACCACCGATTTAGACAAACAGAAATGGAGAGATGGCACTAAAGCAGCTAAGGAGAAAGGAAAGTACCATGTATCTGTCAGGGTCAGAATACCAAAAATTGCCTCAAACATTTAAAGTCAAGAGACAGGGCAAGGGAAAAGGAGCAATCCAGGGGTGATGTGGTGCCCAGACATTAGGAACATGAGGAAGTCATCATGCCCCTAGAGTCAAAGAGGTGAGAGGAGAAAATGAGGATCATGGAACTCTCCATGGTAGAGGGGGTCTCTGAGATCACCTGGAGGCCTAGCTATGGTCAGAGATGGGGCTCCAAAGCAGGGAGGGAACATGGAAGAAATAGCCTGGCTTCGCTCTCCTTCTGCTCCCTGATATCATTCTAATGCCAAACCCCACAGGAAGGCATTTGGCAAGGAAGCCCGGGTACTGTGGTCCAGAGGAGTCAGCCTTCCATGTCAAAGCCTGGGAACAAAGGGCAGAGTGAGGATGTAGATGCCCAAGCAAATGGAGAACAATTATTAGGAATAAATATTTATTGATCACCTGCCATAAGAAGTAGACACTGGACCAAGCATTTTAAATAACTAAAGATATATGTAGATAGAATTGATGGGTGATTTGAGGGAAACTTTCCCAAATATTTTCCCTGAAATTTCCACCATTCAATAATAGTTGGATTCATATTGATGTTCTCATGGCCTTTTGGAAGAGTAGTTTGGCAAAGAGTAGTTTAGTGTCTAAGTATCGCCCTTGAATTTTTTCCTAATTTTTGTAATAGACTGTCATCTAATCACAATTATTTACTGACAGGTGTTTGCTGATAGGTCAAGACTACCATGTGAGTTTGGCTGAAGTGCTGTTTAAGTAAAGAAAGAGGTTATGGAGAAGAGTGTGGTAATGGCTGATGGTGACTCCTGTCTTCAAATGCCTGATGGACTCTCCAATGAAAAAGAATTTGGAGTCCTTCCTTGTTGCTGTGGGGCTTCAAACAAAAATTTAAATTAATGGTCCAAAGGCCAAATCTAGCTGTCGATGTGTTAGTTAGCTCCCAGAATGTTGGCCTGCAGAACGTTTTTAAAGGTTTTCAAATGGTTGCCAATTTAGAAGTCAGGAGTTGCCATATAAAAATTCCAAATTCTGGTTTCTGTAAAAAAAACAAAACAAAACAGAATATCTGGCCCATGTTTCTCCAAAGAAACAATAAATGAGAGTTGAAAAGTGGCATGCTCTTCAGTTTATTATAGTCCCTACCACGCCCTACTGTATTCACTAAGTTGTGGCCACATACCAGATGCCACTTAATATAACCTTAACCTTGTTTTATTTTAAGACCTGATTGCTTAACTCACATCTATTATCAAGCCTCTGTAAGCATTTGAACTAGGATTAGAAGTAGCATTGGGATCCATGAGTAAAGTCACAGCCACACAAATTTTCACCTGATAATAAGGAGGAGCTCCCCAGAGGTGGCACTGATGGCCATCGGTGCTAATGACTTCCCTGAAACTGAACACATGTCAGGAAGCTGGAGCATCATTTGGTAGCAACTCTTTAGAGAAAATTTAAACCTTGGAGGATATTTTAAAATATCTCTTTCCTGATATTTTACCAGTGGTTAGACTGTGACTTTTTAAAAACATATATTTTATTGATTTTTTTATAGAGAGGAAGATAGAGGAAGAGGGAGTTAGAAACATCAATGAGAGAGAAAAATCCATCAGCTGTCTCCTGCACACCCTCTACTAGGGATGTGCCCACAACCAAGGTACATGCCCTTGACCAGAATCGAACCTGGGACCCTTGAGTCCATAGGCTGACACTCTATCCACTGAGCCAAACCAGTTAGAGCTAGACTGTGACTTCTTAAGGTGATAGACTACTCTTTATCTCTTTATTTATCTCTGATTCTACCAGGAATTCAAACCTGACTGAAGCAAAATAAATACTTTGTTAGATAATACAGTGATTCATTCACTATTCCTTATTTAAAGGACATGATGGTTGGAAAAATTACTTTTTTAAAAAATCTGGGAAAGATGATATATTAAGTCATTGTTGTTCATCAACAAACCGATAATCTTATCTAATCATTAGTCGCATAGAAAGATCCAACAGTCAGAATAAGGGAGGTTTAAAAGGGCAGGAAGAAGTACATTCTAAAAAGATCAGAGTTCCCAAATAATAGCTAGATCCTTTAAAATGTTTTAAAGGGATTACTGCAGTGAGTTATACAACAGAATTAGTCACTTGTAGGCAAAGGAAAAGGTACAGACTGTCAGGCTCAGGAAGAAAAAACAACAGTATGATGATAATGCTACTAACAGTACAAACACTCTGGAGTGTGACTACCGCTGAGTCTTTGATTAAAGACAGTGGCTTATAAAATACATGACTCAGTTTAGCAATTATAGATTTTTGCCTTATTATATATATGCAATTTCTGAAAAGAAAAAAAGAATGCCTTTATAAAGAGTTCAAGATCGTCTTTTGCCCATTCCAAAGAGGAGATGCTGACATGGGATATAGGGCAAGATCACTCTTTGGCCTTGAAGCTGGAGAATGCAGCTTTGTGTAATCATAGAAGCTCCAGGGTTATAAGCAAAACGTAAAAACTATAGAGTCAACACAACCTGCACTCTTTGAATGTCCTGCCTTTTCAGAATTTCCCCTCTTTTGAAACATTTCCCATGTCACTGTGTAAGGTGGTCCTTGTGCCCCTTTAAGGAATTTCTCTTTGAGTTCATTCTTGCCTGCCTTTACTTGCCATAGGACGCACCAAAGTAAGGCGTGGCCAATGGGGGAAAAGGCCATGTTGGTTCAATGACTTGCTTTGGTCTAGACCAGAGCTAAAGGAATTTTTGAGACCCAACTGTGGGCCAGTTACCAACCCAACCCTAGAGTTTCCAAATAACACTTCGGAGTTCCCACCTTCCCACAATAAACAGCCTGCTTTCTTCTTCTTTTTGTGCCACTATAACTCCATTCCCACAGAGCATTTTCATTCTTTAAACTTCTTTAATGTTTCCCCATCATGCTTAGAATAAAATCCATAATCTACAAAGCCCCACATGATCTAGCTTCCTTTTACTAGAAACTAGTCTCACTAGCTTCAGTCTCACTGCATATAACTTTGATTTATATCTCTATTCCCTCTCACTAGTCATCTCTTCCCCAAACATACCAACCTCATTCCCACCCCATGGCCATTCACATACTGTTCCTCAGTTGGGAATATTTTCCCCGGTTCTCTGCCTGGCTGGTTTTTTCTCATTTTTCAAGTCTAAGCTTAATTGTCATGTACTCAAGAGTAATCCTGCTAACTACATACTTCTTATACCCACAACACTCTTTAATATCACTGTTTTCTAATTAGTAAAAATCACAATCTATATCAGTTTATTTTTTGTCTTTATCCTTCTTCTAGAACAAAAGCTCTATGAGAACCTAAATGAATGTGGCCCCAATGCCAGCACAAGGCCCTCAAATATTTGATGGCTCATAAACAACCTGCATTTGCCAAGAGTATCCATCTCAGTATTTCCCATATAGATATACCTCAGGATTTGGTTATTCAGGATCCAACAAATAAAGTTCCCCATCGTCACAACAACCAGGTATATGCACAAGTTGGAAGTGAAAGATCCATAAAGTAATGTGGGAGCTAAAAAAGAAGAGGTAACATTGGTTGGGGTGAACCAAGCAAGGCTCAACAAGGAAACTAACATTTATTATGCATCTTTCAAGTGTATTGAATCAGTAGGTGGGAAAAGGAAGAACACAAACCAAAGACTACATTTTAATGCATCTTTAAAGACTGATATTACACCAATGGAGTGACAGGTTTCATATGAGAATAAGAGAGAAGAATGAGGAAACAAGCCAGGGCTGTCTATTAGAAAGAGAAAATAAGTGGGGGCTGCAAATATGTTCAAGCTCTTTGATATAACAAAGAGCTTGAACATATTTTCTTACATACTTGGAATCATGAAATATTCTAGACCAGGACAACGTCATAATCAGCGACACAATCTTTGGGAAAAAAATGTGTGTTGCAAAGATATTTAAGATGGATTTCAGTGGAGAGAGACTGAAAATGAGAAAATCATTTAAAAGGCTTTAACAACCATTTGAATGGCAGTATTGGATGCCTACGATACAGTTTTGTCGGTAGAAGATGAGATAAAGATATCAATGTCAGAGACATACCAGAGGCTGAATCTTGTGACTGTCTGCGATGATAAAGAGGAAGATGTTAGTAAGGAAATAATGTGGCTTATATTCAGGGAGAAAAGAAAACAAGAATACACTGAGTTGGAAAGAGGAAAATCTCAGTATTGCTACAGGCAGGTGGTTTGAGTTACCAGAAGGACATATGAATAAAGATGTTCCCCCAGTGAGTTAGAAATGAAGATTCTCAAGGTGTGTTTATTTGGGGGGAGAGGTTAGTGAAATCATCCCTTCTCGAGATAATAATTTAAAGTGTGTGGAATAATTCACTCATAGAAAAACACAGGCATCAAAGAACAAAGAGAGAAGGCAGAACCTTGCGGAACCTCTCCATTTTAGGGTCAGGCAGAGAAACAAGAAAACAAAAGACGTTTGGCAGGTAGCTCCAAAATAGACTGAACACCTGCTCTGTGTGTCAAAAGTTCAAGTTCTTAACAATAATATAAATAAATGCATCTATTTATCTTGCAGCGTGAGTCTTCCTGCAGGATTGCAAGTGTCTTATTGATGTCACCCACAACATCCATTTATTATGCCTGTTTATTATTCATCCCGAAGTGACAGCATATTTGGCACTTGCTTAAACACTTAGAAAGACAGACTTTCTGCTATAACAGATGTCAGGAAAGGGGAGACAAGGTGTACACGTCAACCTTAAAATGAAATCAACACAAGATCCGGATTAAAAGACACAAATTCCCTTTATTTGTGTGAATTATTTTCCACTCCAAAAATTAAAAAAAACTCATTAGTGTTTATTTATAGTAAAAATAATTTTCTAGATGAATTATGAAATTCTGTTGTTTTAAATTGAGATTTCTATATCTCTTTGCTCTTCATTCTCTATATGAGATCCACAGCACATAACAGAGTTGCCCAAAGAGAGTGGAAACAAGGAGTAAATATGGACCTGGTTGAATATGTACAATTCACAATGATCATTTCCATTTTTAGAACTCCAGGACTTCTCTTTCTGGAAGTTGTTACTTAGTACCTTTTCTCAATCTTCAACTTGATTTATAGCCTCAGAGTTCAAGGCTCTGAAGGCTAGCCCTACTTAGCCAGCAAACCTTACTTTATGTTACTTAGACCAGTGGTCCTCAGAGTGTGGTCTCATAGCCATTAGCATCAGCTACACCTGGGACTTGTGAGATACACCCCACCCCATACCTACTGATACGAAACTTGGAAGTAGGGCCCAGCAATCTGTGCTTTACCACCATCACTACCTCCTTCCTGGTGACTCCAACTTGGGAAACACTGTTTTAGACAATGGTAAAAATTCCAAGGAGGATTCCGCTGCCCACAGGGGGAAAAAGAAAATCTCAGTCCTAAACCAGAGCATTCCTTTTACAGACAAGAAAACTGATCTTACTACTGTATTCATGACCATCTCCACTTGGATCCCGTCATGTTGGTCAATAAAAGAACTACAAAATCATGATAAGTCAAATATCTCAGGCAAATAATAAGAAAGGAATATGATTACAGTTTGAATGGATAATACAAAAAAAAGAGGCATGGTGCAGTAAATATAAATTTTAAGAAGTAATATTAACAATGGAATAATACTCAATAACCAAGAATGAAATCTTTCCATTTGTGACAATATGCATGGACCTGGAGAGTATTATGCTAAGAGAAATAAGTCAGAGGAAGACAAATACCTTGTGGTTTCACATATATGGAGTGAACAAAAACAAGCAAAACAGAAACAGACTCATACTAGCAGATACTCAGAACAATCTAGTTGCCAGAATGGAGTGGGGAGAGGAGGAAGGGGTGGCTGGGTGAAAAAAGGTGAAGGGATTAATAAGTACAAATTGTTAGTTACAAAATAGTCAGAAGGGTGTAAAGTATAGCACAGAGAAGACAGTCAATAACATTGTAATGACTGTGTATGGTGCCAGATGGGCACTAGAGTTACTGAGAGGACACTTTGCAAGTTATATAAATGTCTAACCACTATGCTGTACAATGAAATTAATATAATATTGAATGTCAATTGCAATTGAAAACTTAAAAATATTTAAATAAATTAAAAATATTAGATAAAAATTAACAATAGCTAATACTAGTACTCATATCAGAAAATGGCAATGAAAATGTATGATTTAAAACATATAATTTTCCAGCACCTCTACTATAGTGGTCAAAAGTAGTATGATTTGGGCTATCCACACTCCCAAGGATAAAACTGATAAGCAATCCTAGTGCAGTTCTCTACTCATAGAAATCAGGGCTTCTGAGGAACTCAAAATCTTCACTATTAGCAGAGAAAAATCAATATGAACATGGCATATCTTGTTGCCTTTAAGCAAGCAACTTTCAAAAATGTCTCCGGACGAATGCTGAAAAGACAAGGGAGAATACTAAAGGATGTGCCCACATTGCACTAATTGAAGCAATAAGAATTTTTAGTTACTTGAATAACTTATGTCTATGAAAATCCTTAAATCCATAATAATATTCAACAATGAAAAAGTATAAGTATACATAAAGCTAATTAAAAAAAAGAAGGCATCTTTTTATAATATTTTAATAAGTAGGTTAGAAATGATAGATATGGATGCTCTATATACATATATAGATGTCTGGTACTTTTATTTGGTATACATTTAAACATATGTATACATATTGATTCTCAGTACAGTAAATAGAAAAAAAAACTACAGTGGACTTTAAGTCAAACAATAAGAAAAATTGAAAATTTTTCTTGATGGACCAAAGAAATGATCCTCTCCTATGACCCTTTGTAATAGCCGGTGGAGAGTCTAGTTGTGTGTTGGAAGCTGATCAGACTCCTCCTTGATAAAGAAACTTGTGTTTTACTTAAAAACAAAAACCAGAAAACGGAGAAATCAAAGCATCATGAAGTCCAGGCTCACTGCCTGGGAGTAAGATTTGATGGGCACGGAAGCTCTCAGGGGCGCTCCCTGTTGCTAGCGTTAGACAAGGGCTCCCAACAATTCATTGACACAGCAACTGAACCTTGACTCTCAAGGAAAATTCAGGCCAGTAAACACCAGCCCAGGGCTGCATCCCCTTTGGAAAGATCCACTAAGATCCGGAACGCCGAGCAAAACTCAAGTGGCAGATAACCCCAGATCCGTAAACTCGGCTGCTCTGAGATGCTATTCTTTTCTTTGCGAGTCTAGCAAGATGACTGTAACTCTAGGAAAGTATAAACATTGAGGGTTATTAAAAAAAAAAAAGGAAGTGATAAAACAAATTGATAAATAATAAAGACATAAATCAAACCCAGAGCATCAATATTTCTGAATCAGTTAAATGTAGGTATAATACATTTTGAATTCCATTGTGATTACTTGTGTGCGTATTTGTATGTGTGTGTGTGTGTGCGCGCAGGCATGTGCATACAACCTGCTTTCAAAGTTTGTGAAGCTTTTAAATGAAATTGGCATAGATTGTATTGAAATACTTAAGAGAATTTGTCTACTTAAATTTGTAATCAGGTTTAAATACTTAAGATGACTTGATTTATAAAGCGTATTTTATTAGTGGCAGAGGTAGCATTTTAATGTTTAGTGAAAGAAATAATAATTAATGAGATTTAAAATGTGGGCATGAAAAGGTATCAATGGTAGCAAGTGTTTTTCCCTGTATAAAAAGGTCCTTGGTCATTTAAGATCCTAAGAACACTGTTATTCTCGGCTTTTTTTAAATAGGAATCTTACCCTCATTTTGCATAAAATAGGGTGAGCCCCACCCCCTAAGACCTCAGCAAAGAGTGAGAAAAGAGATAAGACAGACCTGACACACACTATAATTTCATTTTCCCATCTCTGATAACATAAACATCAAAGTCCTTCCAGAGAAGCCCATAAAAGAAATACGTCTCTCTGTGTGTCCTCCTCCCAGCGACAATAAAAATAAATTAGGTGTTTAATGCCTCTAAACAAAGATTAAGGCACATTTTCTTACTTTACAGGGTTGGCACATTCAACATTTATTTTTAAAAGCAGTAGTGGGTCTGTCTGACATGCTTTTTTAGAGCCTCACAACTTGAACTTAGAGAATTTTCAAAGATGAAATCTTGTATACAAAACTGCCCTGCAGAAAAAGCAAGCCTCCAGTGTAACAGTCCTGATCAATGCCTTCGCCCCGCCACACAATATCCAATACTCCTTACCGAAATGTCCCCACACAACAAAGGCTGGCCGACGGAGTGTCTTAGAGCCGCTGGTAATGGAATTTGACAAGAGCCAGGCACTCTAGGCAGGCTCAATCAATGTTAATTGAAGCAGAAGTTATTCAAAGGCAAATAGGAGTCCTTGAGAGGTGAGAGTGGGCTTGAGGATTGTGACTCTCTCCTTTTCCCATTACCCCTTTCTATTTAATTACTTGTTCTACCCACCGAATTCTAATTTGATTTGCCATCAGGTGATTCTGGCCCGGGTCTCATAGTTTTGTAGTCTTTCATCTAGAGGAAAAATATCTCAGAACGGGTAGCGATGCTGTTTTACAGGAAGGAATCTGTTCTCTGGCATGGGGGGCCTCCGGTTTATCAGGTCTCATTTCCAGTTGCTAACATAAGCAGAGGTTCCAGCAGCAGAACGAGGTCGGAAAGGGCGTAGCCCCAAAAGATGCTGCTGTATTTTCTCTGGGACATTATTATTTCTACTAGAGGCCCGGTGCACGAAATTTGTGCAAGAGGCTCGGCTGCCCCAGTGGCTGTGGCTTCGGCTGGAAGGTCCTCCAGCAGGACACCCAGTCAAATTAGCATACAGTGGTACCTCGAGATACGAATTTAATTCGTTTTGAAACCTTGAGGCATGGGAAACTATGAGACGCTTGAGTCGCGGTAAACTGGTGGGTCGTGTGCAGCTGACCGATCCGCGCGATGACTCCTATCTCAAATGTTGCTCGTATTTCAAAGCAAAAATAGCTCGTATCTCAAAAATCTCGTATGTTAGGGCACTCGTATCTCGAGGTACCACTGTATTACACTTTTGTTATTACAGAGAACTGCCCGGCACCAGACTTGTTCGTGCACTTGGCCTTGCCCCAAAAGCAGACCCGCACACAGGTATTTGTATACAAATTAACTACTTTCTGGGGAGTTGTGGGTGTGATACAAGGAAGGAAAGACAGCCAACAAACGTGGGTTAAACCTGACTGGCATGGTTCAGTGGTGAGTGTAAATTCGTAACCAGGAGGTCACGGTACAATTCCCAGTCAGAGCACATGCCTGGAGCAGGCTCAAACCTTAGAGGCAACTGATCAAAGATTCTCTCTCGTTGATGTTTCTCTCTCTCTCTCTCTGGCTCCTTTCATCTCTAAAATCAATAAAAATATATGTATTTGTAAACGGGTTAACAAACTAGTTCCCACCACGGGCCACTGGCATGTCACCTCCCTGGGGAACTCAGAACCAGAGTAGAGCACACCTCACTGGGTCCACCCAAAGTGGGAGGAAGTTGGGGCACTCATATACCAGTTTTCTCCAGTTCTTGGGTGAAGATTAGTCTCAGTGGGGAGGGAATAAAAGCCCCAGCACTTCTGACCTGTGATGCCCCCAGCAGAGAAAGCACTCAGAAATACGGACAAGGCACCAAGTATGTGTGGTATATTCTGTCTACAAATACAGTGGTACCTCGAGATACGAGTTTAATTCCGTTCCGTAACTTTGAGGTGTGAGAAACTATGAGACGCTCGAATCGAGGTAAACTGGTGGGTCGTGTGCAGCCAGCCGATCTGCGCGATTACTCCTATCTCAAATGTTGCTCATATTTCAAAGCAAAAATCGCTCGCTTGATGGCTCGGATCTCAAAAATCTCGTATGTTAGGGCACTCGTATCTCGAGGTACCACTGTATGCAGCTGCTTTAAACTCCTGGGCTCCTTCAGACAAATACACAATAACACTCTCTTCTGGATAAGCTGTTGGTGGGAAGTGGGAAGCGGTTCTTTTCCTCCGACATGAGTGATGCTTTTGAAACAGGCTTTAGGAGCTAAGGTCAGCGTCAGCATCACTTTGCTCAATAATCTAAGACTATTTTGCCTTGAGCCAGTGCTCTCCCGTTTACTCTTGAGATAGCTCCTGGGCCCACATTCACTCCTGTGAGGACTCCTTCTGGGTATGATGCACTGGAACCTCGGAATGTGAAACAGAAGTAGAATTCAGCATAAGGAAAGCTGAACCTGGACCCTTTTAGAAGAATATATTTGTTTATTTTATATTTTTAAAAAATGCTCATTGTTTACATTAAAACCTTTACTTTTCATCTTGATTTGCAACTAGTTGGAGTACATTTGCCAAGAGCTTAGATAGTAATTGTCCAAGATTCTGGCAAGAGAGGATGATAATTAATAGCCCCAAGATGTAAGTAATTTCCCAAGGTTCAAAGTCAGGAGGCGGGAAAGCAGACAAGGACTCTGAGGAATGGACTCAGGAAAGCCCAGTGCATTCCAGTTATGACTCACCAACTGGAGCGGCCTGGCCCAGTCATCTAGTGACTTCACGCCTTGGCTTCTCACGCAGAAAATGGGAGGTAAGAGTACCCACCTCGACCAGTTGCTGTGACAGTTAAATGAGCCAGTGCTTATAAAATACTTTGCTCAGTGATCAGCATATGCTAGGTGCTTAATAACTGTCCATTGCTATTGTGTTATTACAGTGGTACCTCGAGATACGAGTGCCCTAACATACGAGATTTTTGAGATACGAGCCGTCGAGCAATATTTGAGATAGGAGTAATCTCGCGGATCGGCTGGCTGCACACGACCCACCAGTTTACCGCGACTCGAGCGTCTCATAGTTTCCCACGCCTCAAGATTACGGAACGAATTAAACTCGTATCTCGAGGTACCACTGTATTACCATTTTAACTACTTCAAAGTGGAAAGTAGAAAACATTTCTACTCTGCATGGGCTGAAGTTCGGGATTAACATCTGTGGGACTATAACCACACATGGCAACGAGAGAACAACTCCTTCGGAAGCCACCCAACAGGACATGACTGGTCCTCGCTCTTGTCTGTCTCACATTGCGTTTATCCTGAGATCTCAGGTGTGGTGGTGGAGCATGCCGTGGTCTTCTCAAAAGCGCTTTCTAGTAAAAATGGCAAATGCAGTCTGAGGCCTGAGATGGGTCTGAGCCTTCTCCACAGGGACCAGACCTCTTTGTCAGACCTGAGACTCAGCCACCCTTGACCAGCACAGACCCAATGCTGCAAACAGAGGGGCAAAGATGGTATCTCCCACATCCATGGGCGTGGTACGTTTCCCTGCTAGAAAGCAAAGGTGTCATCTCTGGGATGGAAATAACACACCTGCCCGATGCCACAGAGCGGGAGATGACAATATGGAGCTACATGATCAAGATATGGATGGCAAATTCTCTTCTCCTGCCTTATGTCCCATGAATCTTCACCTTGTTTTCGAATGGCGGTATGCAAGCAGGCCTAAGAAGCTATTCAGAGATGGCTCAGTGTTCTCAACCAAAGCCCAACTATAAGGAATTCAAGTGTCCTTTTCAGCGCTTATTAACAAATACAATAAACACCATGCATCGGGTGCTGCCACATTCAGTGCGTTATATAATGTACCACCCATGTGATGTCCTTGTGCAGGAAGCACTTATCACCGTAACTATAGCAAGTGTCATCAGCCCCATCTTATATAGGTGGACACCGAGGTTCAGTGGATTGTCCTAGAGCAGTGGTTCTCAACTTGTGGGTCGCGACCCTTTTGGGGGTCGAACGACACTTTCACAGGGGTCGCCTAAGACCATTGGAAAACATAGGTATTTACATTATAATTCATAACAATAGCAAAATTACAGTTATGAAGTATGGTTGGGGGTCACCACAACATGAGGAACTGTATTAAAGGGTCGCGGCATTAGAAATGTTGAGAACCACTGTCCTAGAGTCTCCGAGAGATTGGTGGGGACTGCAGAATTAGAGAATGCTGGCAGAGGGTAGCAACTCGGCCTAACAGGGTTATGCCGTGACTAGAGATTCCTGGAGATGCGGAGTAGATAAGTCAACCACACACACTGTCCCATAGGCACACAACTGAGAGCTCCAGCGACACCTGGTGGAGCAGTAAGGTGGCACCCAGCTGAGATCTTTGGCAAGTCAACCACCCGTTGGTCTGCCCTGGACTTTCTTACAAAGCCACTGAGGAAGGACACAGAATGGCAGGAAATGGACAGAGACCTTGTTGCTGAGTCAACTTAAGGTGTTTTATTGCAAGGCAGGCACAGTTACAGAACGTAGGTCAGAAAGGCCACAGTTTCCGTAAACCCAGACAGAGAGGCATGCCTTGTTCCCTAAGCCCTCCACATGGGCAGGTCCCCAGACAGACAGACCCGAGCAACCCTGGTGGCGAGGTCCGCTGATCTCCAGTTTCTGGTTGGCTTTAGGAAAGGGCATTTGGAAAGCATCCACTTACTCTTGGTTAGCTTACATTCAGGCTATTTGAAGCCATTTTTGATGTGTATAATTTCTCCCCCGTTCCAGCTGCAGGATCAGACAGGAATTAAATTTCAACCTATTAGGTTTGTGTTTCTTTGCAGCGTAACATATATATCAAACAGTGTGCAGGCGCCCCTGGTATAATATATGTTTGATTATATTTCAAATCCAAGCGATACCACAATGAGATCGCTTCAGTAGCTAAGCAAATGTGATTCAGGACATTACCTGAATCCAAACTCAAAAAAAAAAAAAAAAAAAGCAAGCAAGAAAGAAAATGTATTTTTAATCTAAGGATCAGTACTACACAAATCAAACCACGCAGCCCCATTTACTAGGTAACCTGGGACTGCAATGCAGAAAATCCCCAGTGACAGAATTTGTTCATAAAACAAGGCTAATGTCACCAACAGAATTATACTTTCTAAAGCAATTCTTTTCTTACAATTCCCAGGGCCAAGAGGAGAAAAAAGAAAGAATGGGGGAGGGGGGAGGAGGAAGAAAGCCAACCAATGGAAAACGTCCAGAACTGTGTGTTATGCAAATGATGCCAAAGCCAAAACTGTCCAATTGGGCACCACAGATCTGAGAGCTCCGTCGGAAGGGCTTGAATCCCACTCTAGATGCCTCTTGGTTCCAGCTGCTGTGTTTCTGTCCTGGGGACCAGCAGCATCTTCCTCACGGTCCTTCAGCAGTTCCCCAGGACACGTGAGAAGGTGGTCTGTCCTCTGGCCAAAAACAACAACAACAATAACAACCACAGAGCCTGTGAAAGGACACACAGGAGAGAGCCCATCAGTCCTGGGCCCAAACCATCGGACAGCCTAAGGTTGATGGAGTCAAGGGCAGAGGAAAGAGTATGTTTCCTCACCTCCTCCAGGCTTGCTTCTTGCTTCCTGCTGCCTCTCCAGACCGGTGGCTTTATATGTTGGAGCAGCCGGTGGCTTGGAATCTTTGAGGTCTTGTCGTGAGCTCTTCGGGGTACCCATCACCTTTCAGTCCCATGATACGTCTGTTGATAAGAACATAAGATAAATACCCCTGCATCACTGGTCTATGGAATCTTGAGGAGAAAGAGACACAAATAGAGCAAGCGAGGCGTAGATAGGAGGGGTGGGAGGACGAGAGAGAATAAAATTCAGAAAGGATACTCTACCTGCTACCTTTCCCTGGAAAGTCCCCCAGTTGGTCGGATCCTTGATGGGAGGTTGAGGTGATTTCTAAGACCGCCCAGAGGTCTCAAAGGTCTGAAAGGTCATGAGGCATCATTCCATTGCCATGTGGGCACCTGAACTCAAAACAGCTCCTTGAGAACCTCAGCCGGCCTCGCCCCAACTCTCCTCAGTGGATCTTGTCACTGAAATACTACATAACAGAGAGCAAAATGCAGTTGAAAATTAGCAGGAGGTCCTCCTTCTTCCTTTGCCCTGGGGTGGTGGTCAAGGGATGGGCAAGGGGCTGGGGTAGGAGGGATATCAACAACCACCTGGTCTTCTCTTCAGTGATTCCAATCTTCAACTTCAAACTCTCAACTTCTCACCAAGTGACAAATCTCTAAGAAGATTCCTCCAGGCCCAGGGTCCATGCCCTTGGGGTCAACCTAGCATTGCTTGTTGACTCTAAAGCATCATTGGATCCTGAAGAAAGTGTGTGCTCCAGGCAGGCTGCCTGGGGCACAAGAGCTCCAGAAATGGAACATGACAGACACCTGGGTCCACCTGGGACCCTCCTTTCCCAAAACTCATGGAAAACCCAGGGCTATCCCTTTGTCCCCAGAACATAGGGTGGGTAGCGCACCAGTGAAGAACACAGGCTGAGAATCAGAGGACTCAGATTGTTACCAAGAAAGACAGAGAAAGGCATTCAAGAGAAGTGATTCTAACAAAGCTAGTTACTAGTGGTGTAACAAAGAATAGGGGCTGGTGGGAGTGGTCTGTCCTGGGAACACATAATGAAGAGGACACATTGTCAAGAATTTAAGAGCGATCACATAACTAAGAGTAAGTCTGCCTTTGACTATGACCATGCACTGGTAAGTGTAAGCAATGTTGGTGATAAAACACTCCTTGCCACCCAGGCAGATCCCCTCTTTGGCCCATCACTGCAAACCCATGGTATTCCCATCCTGCTCTAACAACTGGGCACACCACCAACACTTTGAATGGGTTTTTAATTTATTTCCCTCCTCCAAACTTGCCCTACTTAGCGGTACTGGGCTAGGACTGTACACATTAGATCCTCCCCTGGGCCAGGGGGTTATCTTTTAGGTCTACTGGTGGGGAGTGGGGGGCAGGCAAGGAGTTTCCAACTTGAGGTCAGAAGCAGGAAGAGAGGTGAGTGGCTCCTTATTTGCTTCCTAATTTGTCAGCATAACCCAGTGATAATCCTTCACCCTGGGAGCAGTAACTGGTTCCAGTAAGAGCAATTGATTCCATTTTGCAAATTCTTGGTATTCCCGGCATCAGTTTTTTGATAACCCCTTCAGAGACACCAGCACAGGCAGACCCTCCTCAGAGTCTGGGGTCCTGCTCTGCAAGTATTTCCATTTTCATTCTTCTGATCTCTTCCCTTTATTCCCCCAGCCCTAAATGTGTATCTTCTTCCTGTAATGTACTACTTCTGCACCTCTTGGATTGTCCAATAACCTGGGTAAGAAGTGATGGGAATCAGGACAGGCTACCCCTAACACAAAATACTGGCACTTTGAATATTTTCAGCTAGGGAATTTGAGAAAATAGGTGAGGCAGAAAGCTCACTCTGACCTCCTCCCCTGTCACCCTTCTTCCTGGAAACAGGTCATAAGATTTTCATGGAAAAAATGCCTTCCCTACACTCTGAGAAAAAGAGCATCCTTATTTCCAAATACAATGGGACACTCAGAAGAACCCTAATAGACCTTGCTAAGGTTACACTTACCTTGGACTCCGTAACCTCTCATATTCCCTCAGAACTGCCTACTCTTTATCAGACTTCACATAAAAATACACAGGTCTGTTTCTTCAGACCTTCATTTCCTTATTATGAGGTCTCCAAGGCACATACAACGTATATTAACTAACTCTGTATACTTTTCTCCTGTTAATCTGTTTTGTCAGGTTGATTTTCAGACCCAGCCTAAGAGGACTGAGGAAAATTTCTTTCTCCCCCACCCAAGTCTCCATACTAATTCCTTCTGTTAAAGTAGCTGGTGTAGCTCTGTCTCCTGACAGGATCCTGCTGAACTCACTCTTTCTTCTTCCTCTCCATGGACAAAGTATGTTATTGGGTACATAAGAATGCATCCGCATGTCCTACATTTCCCCCCAGATAAAAGCGACCAATAAATTACCAACATATCCTGACATTTCTATAATAGATCTTCTTTGCCCAGCATCTAAATACAGGATAGAGATAGAGCACATCCAAGCATATAACATGATATGGGAGGGAGTAATTAGCCTCTGAGGTACAACTTACAGGAGCTCATTCTTGGGCACATCTATCAGGGCAGCTAAAATCAAGTAAAACACATGAATGTTTCCATTAGCAAAGATCAACACATGGGAGTCCTTGCAAGAGGCATTTCCTAAAGCCTAGGGTGAAGCAATACGTCAACACTACCTGTGTCAGACGAACCAGAGCCCTCTGCTGTGCTACAGCCTTTGATTGTCTTAACTCCTCCCCCCCCCCAAATCTCTATAGAAGGCCCATATAATACAATACTGAAGGAGACTATATGATCAGATCTACTTTAGAGATGCTGACCACGACCACCCTACCACCATTCCCTAATACCGTCATTCTTATCCTTTGTAATTACAGTAGGGGACCCGGGATGCTATCTTCACTGCTTGTTGGTTACCAGTGGCCTCTTCAACCAAGTTGAGTGAAGGAAGGACATGTCTAGTGAATCAGGGGGCATCCTGACTTGGAGCAGCCATCACCACCTGGATCCTCTCATCTTCATCAGCTTCAACTGGTAGCCTAGGCCTTCTTCCCGATGTCATTGGAGCCACCTACTCTCCAGAAACTTGCATAAGAAAGCCGATAGTTTTTCTGGCTTCATTGCCATCCACTGTCAATTTTGGTCTTCATAGATAACGGTTTCTTCATTGCTTGAAACCTCAGTCTCTTTATTTTCCAAGCCATTGCTGTCATTGATACCTCTAAGTGTTGTGCCCTTATCATCAAGGCCTTTCCAAGGCCCACCTCCAACTGCCACTAATTTCATTTCTTTGCATGAAGACCTTTGCCCAAAACTATTTGATTGGGCATGGCAGTCCAAGAGCATCTTAATGTTAACTTGTCCTGAAAGGAGTCCTCAACCACTGGTGGACAGAGTCTGGGAGATAACTGTGAGATGCATGTGCTTAGCTGTTCGCAGAATTTCCCTTTGCTGGCTGCCTTCCTTCCCCTATCTTCCTTTCCCACTCCTCTTGTGTTTCCAATTCTTTTTCAAATATACTACTTGCTTTCAAATCTTTGTCTCAGAGTCATTCCTTGTGAACAAAAGCTTAGGCACTAGAAAACCACCTTTAAAAAATATATATTTTTATTGATTTCAGAGAGGAAGAGAGAGAGAAACATCAATGATGAGAAAGAATCGTTGATTGGCTGCCTCTTACACGTCCCCTGCTGGGGATCAAGCCCACAACCCAGGCATGTGCCCTTGACTGGAATAGAACCTGGGACCCTGCAGTCTGCAGGCTGATGCTCTATCCACTGAGCCAAACCAGCTAGGGCAAAACCCACTTTTTCCAGTTCCGGTCACTTTAGTTTTTTCAGAAAAATGCTTCAATTTTATGTACCTATAGGTATATGTAGTAATATATACATGAATATGTATTCCCAGGCCAAGCTAATTGGATTTATAAATAATGAATGATATATGTCTGGCTGACATTTGAGTGCTCATGTGTTTTGCTTTGTGCTGGTTCCGTCTATCCTGTAAGTTGATAAGATGTTCAAAGGCCAGGAGTGCATCATCGCCTTTTTCTATTATTTTCCACGAGGCATGGCATGATGCTCTGTGGAGTAAATATTCAATCAGGGCTGATAGACAAGGGGCCCCAGAGGGCAGGTGCTTCTGTCCCACAGGCTTGTCAAGGGTGAGAAAGCTCCTAAGAGCATGAAATAAATGGTGATGCTATTTTCAACCCTTTGCAGGATATGCCTGGGAGCCCAGGATGGAAGCTGGCCCTGAGACCGAACACCAAGTCAGGACACTAGAGTCACATGCATGTGCTGAGCCCTCCAGGCCAACAGTATGAGAGATGCTGCTGCATCACGTGTGGTCTCTGAAACTATTTTGGAGTGAGAGTCCAGTCAAAGACAAACTAAGCCAGATGAGCTAGATGGATCAACGGCAGGTTCATCCTGGGGAGATCTTTCTGGAAAAGCCTAGGCCTTTGCTGAAAATCAGAGCCTTCTGTTTTATTAAGCACTTCAAAATGCATCCAAGAACGGGGTGCTAATATGTGAGGCACCAAAACAGGCGAAGAGGAGGCCCTTCCTTGACCCATCTTATACCCTCAAGGCTTTGGAGGGCTAGCAGCAGAGGCTGACAGTGGTGAATGTTAACATCTCCACATCACTCCCACCTTTGCTTTGGGCTGGCTCTCTCTCTTCCCTCTCCTGGGCCCTGGAGATTTTATGCCCTTTCCACTTACCTATTTCCCTTTCTAAGTAGAATGCAGGCTGGCTTTTCAGACATTCTAGACCCGGAATCTTTATTAACTCCTCCCCCAGGATACAAAGATTCCACAGGACCCCCTGAAGCAGTGATTCTCAACCTTTCTAATGCCGCAAACCTTTAATACGGTTCCTCATGTGGTGGTGACCCCCAACCATAAAATTATTTCGTTGCTACTTCATAACTGTAATTTTGCTACTGTTATGAATTGTAATGTAAATATCTGTGTTTTAAGGTGGTCTTAGGCGACCCTGCTAGCGGTTCTCAGGTTGAGAACCACTGCCCTGAAGGAAACAAAGGTAAAATGACACTCCACGTTATTTCAGAACCGAGTGTTGTGGCATTTTTCTCTAAGCCTTTCACAACTGACAATCCAGAAAAGGTACTGCTCTAACAGATCACTCCACATCCCCAACTCTGCTGATGACAGAGTTCACGGTAATACTCTTTCAGCCAATGGCCACCGGAAGCACAAGCATCAACACCTCAGTGACTTTACTGAGCCCCAAAGTGTGCGTGGCGGGCCTGCCCACAAAATGCAGCCGCCCACCAGTGCTGGGATTCGAAAAGAACAATTCTAAGGCTTTATCTGAGGAAATCGCACCAGCATATGGCTTCATGAAAGCCTTTTGTTCAAGGAAATCTAAATTCTAGAGCAGCTTTCTAAAAATAATTCTAATTTGAAGAGAAAGACCAGCCCTTTACAAAGCCCAGACTGCTCTGTTGTTTTTCCCCCCATCACCTGGGAACTTGAAGAAACTACAACAATGACGACAGACAGAGCAATGGGTAATTCATCCAGAAATGAGTGGCAAACAGAGTAAAACTCAGCTGTCCTGTGGCCAGGATAAAGTCAGAATTAAGAAGGATGTGGAAGGGAAGCACAATGCAGACCAGAGACGGCTCAGCACCAAGTTCAAAGGCACACACAGCACGCTCTCACCGTCTTCCTCTAACTTCTGCCCCCAGACACACAGAAATGCTTCCTCTGACAGCCAAGTACCTTCACTTGGGAAATAATCCGTGTATGACATAACTACCTTGAAAATAGACCCAGCATGGACAGCCAGGACAGTGGGATCTTGGAGTGAAGTTCTAGATCAGTGGTTCTCAACCTTTCTAATGCCACGTCCCTTTAATACAGTTCCTCATGTTGTGGTGACCCCCAACCATACTTCATGACTGTAATTTTGCTATTGTTATGAATTATAATGTAAATACCTGTGTTTTCCAATGGTCTTAGGCGACTCCTGTGAAAGTGTCATTTGACCCCCAAAGGGGTCGCAACCCACAGGTTGAGAACCATGTTCTAGATAATCCAGTCAATTCCAAAGTATGTTGTGCATTATTTATGGGAGAAATTCCCTGCTAATTTCTCACACATGAGAAACATAATGCCAACGGAATGCTTAATTAACAATCACCTTTAAAGCTGCTTGAAAGAACCATACAGAGAAATAGGGAATACATTCCATTACTCTCCGAGTCCTTTACTCTGTGGGTTCTTTGCATGCATGAGCACCATGACAACATGAAAATGACATCACCTGTTTCCGACACAGAAGGAAGACTTCAGCGTGTTCTGAAGAGGGAGGTTAAAAGCATTCTATACTTCCCCCAACTGTGCTCAAGTTTACGTTGCACACAGCATTGGTTATTTAACCTGCAGCAAGTTATAATATTCAAGCTGGCCCCTGGGTTGTCTTATTAATCTCTAAAACAGCTAACTATGAAAGGGTGGCTTATTTGTGGTCAATTCTAATTCTGCCTAGTCTCCACTCCTAAGGTAGTTTAGCATCTCCCCACCTTAGTTGTATAGCAATTCTTTTCTTTCTCCCCAAAGTAGTTTTTGTCCCTGACAGTCTCTGGGTGTTATAAATTAGGAATGGCCATTTGTTGTGTGGAATGTTTTTATAATACTGATACATAATACCTCAGCAAAGCCTATAAGCTTCCATTTGAACATTTTTATATGCATGCTTGGCTTCAGCCTCTAGAAAATAAACTCAGTGAAGGCTGCAGCTGTTTCTTTTTTTTAAAATATAGTTTATTGATTTTTTTACAGAGAGGAAAAGAGAGGGATAGAGAGTTAGAAACATCGATGGGAGAGAAACATTGATCAGCTACCTCCTGCACACCTCCCACTGGGGGTGTGCCTGCAACCAAGGTACATTCCCTTGACCGGAATCGAACCTGGGACCTTTCAGTCCGCAGGCCAACGCTCTATCCACTGACCCAAATCGGTTAAGCCTGCAGGTGTTTCTTATGAATATTCCGTTTATAAGTCTCCTAATGCCAAGTAGGATGCTGGAGATGGAGTTCAGGAGACTAGAATTGCTATGAAGGTATCTGATGCTCACTGCAACAGAAGACATATTGCAGTGCTGTCAATCTTGGATGAGACATCCTCCAAGCTTCCGAGGATGGGTCCACAGAGGTGTCCTTAATGAAGATGGTACCAATGAGTCTTCTGCTAAAGGCCTTCCAGGGTTGTCTCATTTACCCCCTCCCCCACTTTTACCTGTAACCCGCTGGTTGAAGATGGAGGTTAAGAATGAGATATTATTGATGTCCTTTCTGCAAAGGTTCTGCAAATCATCACCCTGGGGGAAAGAGGACCTAAGCATCCTCTGTGGTTGGCCGAGAGCAGACCTAGGAGTTTCCAGTCTTTTAACCTTGACCATTTTGCTCTTGGCCCTTTGCACACTGCTACTCACATGAAATGGGGGAGGGATAGTGAATGTGCCTTTCTCTGGGAATTCTGGGAGTGGAGCTTCTTGACTTGCCTGGAGGAGGTACCCAGAAAACAACATGGAACTCTGCTCATGACTGAGAGGTACAGGTGCTGTATAATGGGAATGACCAGCTAGCTAATACAACTTCAGACAGCTCTGGGTTTCAAATGCCTCGTCTATCAGCTGAGAATCCAGATGACCCTTGGACAACAGATTTTTTTTTTCAATCAATATTAACACAACTAAAAATGTATTTTCTCTTCCTTGTGATTTTCTTAATAATATTTTCTTTTTTCAGCTTACTTTATTGCAAGAATATAATATATATAACATGAAAAATATATGTTAATCAACTGTTTAGGTTATCCATAAGACTTCTTTTTTAAAAAATATATTTTATTGATTTTTTACAGAGAAGAAGAGAGAGGGATAGAGAGTTAGAAACATCAATGAGAGACATCGATCAGCCGCCTCCTGCACGCCCCCTACTGGGGATGTGCCTGCAACCAAGATACATGCCCTTGACCGGAATCGGACCTGGGACCTTTCAGTCCACAGGCCGATGCTCTATCCAGTGAGTCAAACCGGTCTTGGCCCATGAAACTTCTAGTCAAAAGTAGTTAAGTTTGGGGAGAGTCAAAAGTTTTATGCAGCTTTTCAACGGCGCTGAGGGTTGGCACTCCTGACCCCTGCATCGTTCAAGGGCCAATTCCATCGAATATCGAGTATTCAGACGTGATGCTTATACAATTGTTCTAAAGTCCCCTCCGCTGTAGCCCAGGAAGGTTATTAAGGACAGCTCCCAAGATGGGTTCAAGTCCGTTTTGCATCCAAGTCTATACCAGTAAATTTCCAATCTATCAGTTGTTCCAAAGCTGTGACCCAGAGGAACCAAGTTCCCGGGCAGGAAATGAATATAAACAGAGTTCACATTTGTCTGCGTGTGGTCTACCCAGATGCAAACAGATTACTCAACCAGGGCAAACACATGAGGTGCCAGCAGCAAACCCAAATGGTGACAGGACCAATTATGACTCGGCTCACCTCCCTGATTTTAAAATGTCACGCTGGAGAAATGTTCTGTCTGTGAAAACTCTGCAAAAAGAGAAACCGCACCACTAGGCCTTGCGGTGCCATTGATTTCATGTGGAGGAAGCCAAGCAGAATAACCAACTTGCTGTGCTCCGTAGCACACCTTTAAATTCCTTGATGTTGGAGCAGCCGAGATTTTTAATTGAATCCAGAAGTCACAAACTCATTTGAACACAAAGGCCCTGGAGGTAACGCCGACAAATGAAGGAGGCTGGGTGGGCGCCGTGTGAAACAGAGAGAGCACACAATTCAGTTCCTGTGGCCACTTGCCATGGAGAGATGAGAGCCTAGGGGTAGCACATCTTTGCATTTTTCAGAGAAGCTAGAAATCTCCATGATTTGCGGGAAGCTTCTTCACATTAATATGTTGGCAACTACAACAATTTTAAATTACTGTGCATGCAAATGAGGCCAAATTTGGCTTCGAAGTTGCCAAATTCCTAGGTTTCTTCTAAAAAATATATATATATAGATCTATGTGGCTCAGTGGTTGAACATAGATCTATGAACCAGGAAGTCATGGTTGTATACCCAGTCAGGGCATATGCCCAGGTTGCCAGCTCGATTCCCAGCAGGGGGTGTGCAGGAGGCAGCCAATCAGTGATTTGCGCTCATCATTAATGTTTTCTATCTCTCTCCCCCTCTCCCTTCCTCTCTGAAATCAAGAAAAACGTTTTTTTTTAAATTACAGATATGGAAAAAGTCCAATTCCAGTGGTTTCGGTGTAGTGGAAAGGTGCCAACTTGGAGTCAGGAGATCTGTATATTTGTCCTGAATCTGTGATGCTCTGAGAGAGAGGAGGGGGGTAAATCACTGCTTCCTGGAGTCCATTTCCTCCTGTCTAAAATGCAGCTCGATTGCAGGGCTCTTAGGAGAATCACATTAAAATGAACTAAATACACAGAAAGCACTCAGTGCAATGCCTGGTATATTACACCCATGATACACTTTATGTCTCCATTCCCTCAACTGAGATAATAATTTTACCTCACAGGAGCGGTCCTTTGAACTAAATGAAGTAATACAAACGAGGGGATTAGCTGAGAGCCTGACGTAAAATAAGTGCTTCGTGTTTGTTGCTATTATTTGTAACCAAGAAACCTGTTTTTGGATCCTAACTTTTACCAGTGCAGACACAGAAGTCCAGAGAAAAAGACAGCATAGTGGAGTCTCTGCTAGTGGGCAGCACAGCCAGAATCAAAGAACAGCTTCCTCATTCCTGGCCAGTAAAATTCCCAGGAAGCCCTAGTTTCTACTCAACCCTTGGCTCAGAAACCACTCTTTCTCTGGATTAGTTTCATCAACATATTCAAAATTAACCAATAGGCTGTTAATTTTGTAGTTGCTATTGATAACTGATAAAATGGACATGTCTGTCTTAACTTATTGATAAACGGGGAAAGGGCAAAAGGACAAACACTACCAGACTTTCTCTATTATATAAAACCCATAGGAGATAGTTTCTACTTTTCAATAAAATCCAAAGCATCAACCATCAACTAATTTTCTTAAAAAGAAAGAATTCTTACTATATCAAGTGACCTGAATTTTGACTCATTATATAAAATCAGAATGGTCTTTTTTCCTATGACAGTCCTGAAACCAACAGTCTCATCATGATCACAAACAGTAGTATGTTTGATGTCCACAGGAAAATAATATTATTCTACTTAATAGACAAACAAAATTATCCCAAGCCATTGTTGGGGTAATTAGGGCTTATGTACATCAACATTCTCAAAGAAAGCATTTAGGAATTCAACATTATCTTCTACGAAAGCAAAACTGCATAAAATGTTTGGATTTCCAGGCAATAAATAGTATTGTAAAGAATCAACAAAACTGCCTGGCTGGTGTGGTTCAGTGGTTGAGCATCATCATGAACCAAGAGGACACTGGTTTGATTCTGGTCAGCACACATGCCCGGCTTGTTTCCTGATCCCCAATAGGGGGCGTGCAGGAGGCAGCCTATAGATGATGTTTGTCTCTCATCGTTGTTTCTATTGCTCTATCCCTCTTTCTTCCTCTCTCTCTAAAAATCAATAAAACATTTTTAAAAATTTAAAAAATAGAATCAACAAAACAGATAGTTCTCAAAATATGAAATGCCCTTTAAATATAAACCTGAAAATAGAGCCCGATTTGTTAAAATTTGTTCATCACCTGCTTTCTCTCATTTGTGTGCACTCCATTTCTTCTGTCCTCCTCTATTCTTCGCATCTTGTCTCCTAGTAGAACCTAATGATCTAAAACCTTCCCTTCGCTCTCAAGTTCACATTCAGACTCATGATCACCACATTCAGATCCACTGAATAGGAAAGTCTATGCTAAGCACACACTGTCTCCATTTGATACCGGTCTTGGAAGACTCAGAGAATTGTGGTCCTTCTCTCAGAGTTGCCTCCCTATACCTTGTTCTCTAACATTTCCCAAGGTTCTCATTTGTTTAAAGACTTAATGAATACTAACTGGAAGTCAGTTCATTCAACAGGTGGCAATCTTGGGTAGCCATTTTTGTTTTTATCTAGGTAGATCCTTAGCTTTAAAACTGCAGAAATAATAATTGTACATTTTAAAAAGCAGTTTTATTCCTGTGAGGAAGAAAGAGGAAGTGGGAGAGAGAGATAGAAACATCAATGATCAGAGAGAGACTCACTGATTGGCTGCCTCCTACACACCGCCTACTGGAGACTGAGCTTGCAACCTAGGCATGTGCCTGGACCAGAATTGAACCATGACCTCCTGGTTCATAGGTCGATGCTCAACCATACTGGCTAGGCATAATTTACATTTAAAAGTCCTCAAGGCTAGCTGAAACCAGTGTTGCTCAGTGGATAGAGCGTCGGCCTGTGGACTGAAGAGTCCCGGGTTCGATTCCGGTCAAGGGCACGTACCTTGGTTGTGGGCACATCCCCAATGGGGGGTGTGCAGGAGGCAGCTGATCAATGTCTCTCTCTCATCAATCTTTCTAGCGTTCTATCCCTCTCCCTTCCTCTCTGTAAAAAAATCAATAAAATATATTAAAAAAATAAATAAAAGTCCTCAATGCTTGCCTCAAATCATCATCTCTATCTACTTACTCCTTGTTCTAACAGACAGGATCAATCTCTTATTGGTTATAGACTCTGCATCACCAAAATTTGTTTCTACTCGTATCAAATATGTATTCATTTACCTCCTTGATTACATTTTAAGCCTATTGAGAGACAGAGCCAAGTATTATTGGCATGTGGAAACATTTCCTCAAGTGAACACCTAGTAGAATGATCTGCATCTAGTAGGTATCCTCATAATAACTTGTTAAATTGAATTACAACCCAAATTCATATATGGCCATCATGTTAAGACATTTCAACCTTTTAAGATTCTTCTGAGTGCTCGCACAGGATAAAGTGAAAAGAATTCATCACTCTGCTTGACAAAGTGAAAAGCCCCAATTGGGTCTGCCTGGCCCTTCTACTTCGGTACACGACTGGAATATGAAGCTGGCTAGAAATCACATCCATCTACTTTGGCAGATCTATCAGGGTCCTGTTGGAGATATTTACATATGAGCTGGTTAGAGGGGGATTTATGCATCTCCGTCATAGGTAATGGAGACAAAAAGGCACCTGTCAAATCACAGGGCCTATTTGTCTGCCCAAGGAGGGTATTTAATGAAGGTGATTATTTATATATGTTCTGTAGAGTTTTAAAGACTTCATTCTTCAGATGCCCTTGGAAATCTGGCAAGGGACAAAGACTATCCATTTTTTGCAGGTGACGCAGAGAGGAACTCAATGAAGAACCCAGGTTCCTTGGAGAGGGAAGCTCTGTCCCCTCAGCTCAGACAATAGAACGTTTCGGCCACAGATTTCACGATAAAGATTCTTTGGCAAGTTAATGTTCCAAATGAGAATGCAAGAGCTAATTACAATGAAGTTTACTGTCACTTTATAGACATGCCTTTCCTAAATGGGGCTATTTATTTCTTCCTGAACACTGTACGATTCAGATAGTCAGTTGCAAGTTGAGCTGTCGTGACTTAACAATGATCTCATGGGTCCGAACAGATTCTAAATAGCACAGTCATGCTATGTAGGTCAGATTTTTTTTCCATAAAATATAACTGTTTATGAAAACAATCGCCTTTCTTTATTTTTAGTCAAATATCACACAGAGAAACAGCAAATTCAAATACAATTCAAATACAATTATGTGCCATGCTTATAAACCTTGTGCTGTTATCAGTCACCACTTAATCTAAGCTCATAAGTACAAATTTGATTAGGCCTCATGCTATCCTAAGTTTTTGGCATATGTGTGTGTGTGTGCGCGCGTGTGTGCGCTTTGAATGGGGTTCTTTATTCAAAATCATTTATCCAGCATTCTCAGTGCCTAAACTCCATGTGGCCTTCCTTCATATTTAAGTTTTCACTTTCTCTAGCATGGCAACTAGCAGAAAAATGCATCTCTCCTGTGTTTAGCACAGAATATGCCCTCTTTCCCTTTCCAAATGTCCTGGTTCCTCTTCTCTTCACATCTTTTGCAAAAGGTTACTACAACAGACAGCCTACAGATATGGCAAATTCTGTGAGACCTCTTATAATTGATTTTTAATTTGGAAAAGAGTTTTATAATGATATTAAGGAGTCACTCGGTGTTTTACTCTAAGGTTTCATTCCAAAACCCTCTATAGCTGCTTGCCCTGATTAGCTCATGCACATACAGCTCACAGACACTACACTATTTTAAAAGCACTTGGAGTTACTTAAATACCAACCAGACCCTTTCCTTTAGAAACATGTGAGTCAAATATTTTCTTTATACACATGCACCACCCACACAGTATTTAAGTGCCCAAAGGAATTGCACTATATTAGATACTTGGACATTTGCTTTTTCCTAGGAGTTTATAATAAAATAGGCAATACTGACTCAGACAGGCATGTGGGCATTCAGCAAACACTGCCGACATCATTAAACGGGGAAGGGACAGTGAAATGTCTGTTCCATATACTACAGCCCCAGGGCTTTTGGGGTGAGGAACAAATATAGGTTATAAAACTGAAGAAAACAGTCCAGTATCTAGCGACACCATGTCCAGTAGACTAATGATGCTGGGAAACCAGCAGTTCTTTGCTCATCAGACCAAAACAAATAGAACCATGACAATGTGGCTTAAGAAATTAAAAAGGGAAATGGCTGAAATGAGGCCAGAAATTATTAAAAAGGGAAATTCTGATAATATCGTCATAAAGACCAATGAACATAACAGGAATAGATTTTTAAACGATTAGACTAACCCACTGGCTGCACAGAGAGCTCTCTAATGAGCTTCTATTTTCAAAGGGTGAGTACAAAGCCAGAAAAACAAATTGTGCAATGGGAAGGACACACACAAAGTGTCCGGGTGGCTAAAGTAGAGAAAGAACCACAGACATTTTTAGAAAAATACAGAGAAGCCGTTTTCTTCTAGGTGTTCTTCTTTTAAGCTCAAGGAAAACAAAGGTAGAGAGAGTCCAGCTAACTGTAGTCTCTAGTTCACGTACAAAGCAGGGAAGGAACATAACCAGTCTTTTGTGGTCATTTTTTTCTACCAAGATGGTTTTCAAAGAAAACGGGCCAATAGAAAATGTACATCTTTATTTCTTTTCTAGCTGATTAATTATTTTCTTAACTAAGTCCAGGGTGCTAGGAATTGTGCTAGCTTATGGAATCTTTGGAGAGTAAGATAAACATGGTCTCTGCTTCCATGAAACTTCTAGTGAAGTTAAAACTGAAAGAAAACTTGATTGTGCCCTTAGTACAGCCAACACAGGTCCTCTGAGGTGAGCAATGAAGTTACCTATCATTCCTTTGCCAACCTTGGAGTGTTAAAGAAGCATTTTATTAAGGGTGCTATCAGATTTCTTTTAAAATATATTTTATTGATTTTTTTTACAGAGAGCAAGGGAGAGGGATAGAGAGTTAGAAACATAGATGAGAGAGAAATATCGATCAGCTGCCTCCTGCACACTCCCTATTGGGGATGTGCCGGCAACCAAGGTACATGCCCTTGACCGGAATTGAACATGGGAGCCTTGAGTCCATAGGCCAACGCTCTACGCCCCCCGCCACCCGAGCCAAACTGGGGAGGGCACTATCAGATTTTTTTTTTTACAATGTTTAACCGATGATGAGGAGATAGTAATGGAGCATTTGACTGAGTCTGAGACTCCAGAACCCAATTAAATCAGGTCCTAAAATATGGAAAGGCTTTATGGGGTAGCCATAGGCCATTTAGTGAATCTCACCCTTTAAACAATTTTATAAGAATGTCAAAACTTGCCAAGACTGGTTTGGCTCAGTCGATAGAGTGTCAGCCTGTGGACTGAAGGATCCCGGGTTTGATTCTGATGAGGAGCATGTACCTTGGTTGCTGGCACGTCCCCAGCGGGGGGTGTGCAGGAGGCAGCTGATTGATGTTTCTAGCTCTCTGTCCCCCTCTCCCTTCTCTGTAAAAAAAAAATGAAAATTAAAAAAAAAAGAATGTCAAAACTACAGAAGTATTACATGTATTGTTTTAATAAGTATAAGAATATAGAGAGAATACAGAACACAGTGTGGGATGACAGTCATGTTGTAATCGAGGTTCTTGTGCACATGCCTTAATTTAGTGATATACTAGAGCATGCCTGTACAATAGTGAGCATCTTTTTCCAACTCTGCATATTAGCCACTTGAACTTGGTCACAGTGAGAGAATTTACACCAGGGAAAATGACAAAAGCTACAAATAAATTTTCTTTCTTCCTTTCCTTCCCTACATTCTTTCTCACTTCCCTTCCCCTCTCTTCCCCTCCCCTCCTTTCCTCTCCCTCCTTTCCTTCCTTCCTTCCTTCCTTGCTTCCTTCCTTCCTTCCTTCCTTCCGTCCTCCCTCCCTCCCTCCCTCCCTCCCTTCCTTCCTTCCGAGCCTGTGGTTAGACATTAACCAATACATCAATGTCTTAATGTAATATGCTTAATGTCTTGCTGTGACTTCTATAGAATTGTGTTTTCCAATGGGCTTTTTGAATGTATATATTTTTTTAATTTTCAGATGTATTGCCAGATAATTTTTGCTTAACATATAAATCTATACCATAAGCATATATAAGTATATAGATCACAATTCTCATAAGTTATATGGTGAATGTTATACCTGTTTTGAACTGTAGTCAATCCACAGAGTGGAAAATTTTATTCCAATGAAGTTTTTAAAAAATATTTTATTGATTTTCACAGAGAGGAAGGGAGAGAAATAGTTAGAAATATCAATGAGAGAGAAACATCGATCAGCTGCTTCCTGCACACCCCCTACTGGGGATGTGCCTGCAACCAAAGTACATGCCTTTGACTGGAATTGAACCTGGGACCCTTCAGTCCACAGGCCGACACTCTATCCACTAAGCCAAAGAATGATGTTTTCATTTGTGCTACCCACCCAGGTGACAAATGAGGGGAGGGGTATTTTTATGTTATTGGCAATTTACATCCCTTCTATGAATGGCCTGTTCATATAGTTTTCCAATTTTTAATTTAGTTTACTTTTTATATCATTGGGTTTGATCATATTAGCTATATCAGCTTTGTTCTGTCATGTGTCACAAATACCTTTTTCCTAGTCTATCTTTTATCTTTGGACTTTATATTTGGTATCCTTTGTCAAACACTTTTTGTTGACCCCTGTGTCTCTTGTTCCTTTGTTACTCCTGGTATAGAGAATCACTTTCCTTAACCCAAGTGCTATGGTCTGAATGGTTGTGTCCTCCCCAGAATGACATGTTGAAATCCTAGCCCCAATATCATGGTATTAGCAGATGGTGCCTTTGGGAGGTGATTTGGAGTCCTCATAAGTACAGTAAATGACCGTATAAAAGAGCACTCCCTGCTGAGAATCCAAGGAGAAGCTTTGCATCTGGAAGAGGGCTCTCCCCTAACCATGCTGGCACCCTAACCTTGGACTTCCAGCCTACAAAACTATGAGACATCGATTTCTGTTGTTTACAAGCCACCCAGTCCATGGTACTTTGTTATAGAAATCCACACAGACTGAGACACCAACGCTTCAAGGAAAGTCACATGGATAAATAATTAAGAACATTGGCTCTCAAATGGCTTCAGCTTGAATCCCCACTGTGCCACTCTGCATGCCAGTCTGCTCTCTGTAATTTTCTGTTTTCCCATTTATAAATTGGGGGAGGGGGGGAAACTCACCAGTATCACATTTATAGAACTTTCTTGTTGAGTAAATGTATGTTGTGAACTTCACTGTTCATCATTCTTCTCCTCTATCTTGAAATACCTATTCTGGCTCAATTTTCATTGGGTTATATTAACTCATCAAATATTTTCACAGATATCATGTAAGAAAAGATTAAAGTCTAAGGCTTTGCATGATGATTGTTTCTCTGATTGATGAGTGAAATCTCAGATGAGATTCCTGGACACTCCTTCCCTCTGTAGACTCTTAAACATCCCACTGCCTTATAGCTTCAATAGCTGCAGGCGAATGCTGGTCTGATTCTTTCTCTATAAAGAAATACATTCTATCTCTCTGGAAGCCTAGAAAAAGTTGTGCTTCTCTTTGTCCTTCTCGAATTTCACTAGGAGATAAGATTATACATATACACCTATGTATGTATACTAGTATACAACCCCAGCTGGTGTGTATGTGTGTGTTACATGTAATGTTTTATACATGTGCTAGTATGTTATATGTGTTATGTGCACATGTATGTATTTCTAAGTCCAGTGTACACACCCATGTATATTCATAAGTATATTTACATATATAAGGTGTCCCCAAAATATGTAGACACACACTGAACAATTATAAAGTGTTTATTAAAATTTATTTCATTTTCAAAATTGAGCTATCACCTGTTAAAGTACGTATACATTTTTGGGACATCCTGTATGTGTACAAATATGTATAGATATATGTATGCTATGTACACATAATTTTGTTTCTTTATGAAACCAGCCTGGGGCTTGATTATATTTTTTCAAACAGAAATTTCAAGTGGGTTTTTATCTTAAGAAACTTCTTTTCTCCTTTATTTAAATTAATATTGTTCCTCCATCTGTCCTTTTTTCTTACTAATTTTTTTTGTTTGCAAGTTGCTTTGGAACTGCCTTCTATGTCTCTTATATTTTTTACTTAACATTTTCATAATTTTGAATTTCTACTGTGTGTTGTGAGATAATTATTACATTTGATCTTCTAGGAATCTAATTTGGTCTTCAGAAGAGACTATATCCTTTCAAAGTACCTGTTGAATTTTTAAATTTGCAAAGATTTTTTTTTCTTCTTAATTCTAGAATTTGGCTATTCTAATTGCATCTCCTTAAACAATTGTCTTGTCTCTGAGGTAAAGTTTGCATCTGTCAATTCCATTACTTCTACATCAAGCAAAAAACCTTTTCAAGTGATTTATTTGGCCATTCACACATGTTTCAGACACATAGTGGGACTATACTTCCTGCCCATAAAAAGGTAATTGTGACTTGCTTTGCCACTAAACTGTGAGAAAAGTGTCGCATGTATCTTCAGAGCACAAGCTTTAAGAACCAGTGCATGCTGCACAACATTCCTTTCTCTCCATCCCAGCTACCACCATTGTTCCACTTAGTGGCTGTCCCATCACCCTGGGTCTTGTAGGAAGAGTGATGGTTCCATGGAAAAGAGCCCTCCAACCAAACTTCACTGAAAAGTGGGGTGAATGAGAGAATTAGTCTTACTTTAAGCCACTTCGTTTAGGGGGTCATTAGTTATTGCAGCAAACTCTAGTATATATATCCTGACTGACACAGTCTGCTTAGTCTTCCTCTTGCAGATAAACTGTTGTGAGCTTCTTGAGTGACTTGCAGAGATTAAGCAACTGAAATTTCTCATGCAGTGGAAAAGTAGGAGTGAAAAGTAAGGGTATTTTTTTCATACTAATAAGCTATCTATGAATGAGCTGGTTCTCAGATATGAGACCAAATCTTTACTAATTTCATCTCTTAAAATACAAGAGGCATTTCACTTGTACATGGCAAGACCAGGAGGCATTCAGATGACTCACTTAATAACATACTATGCTTATACAGACTCAGCAAGATCGGGGACCCTCAGAAGAGCAAAAACACCAGATAGGAAGATGTGAACTCCTCACAAAATCTCAAAAGTCATCCTCTTGACCAACCTCAATATTCATGGTGAAGCAAAACACTTTCTTTGTTACTTTCCCTTGACTTTGGTTCAGTGACTTTGAGAAGAGAGCTCCATACCGGCTCTCTTAGAAGTCTCTGGGGAATGTGGAGGCACAGACTCACCCTCAGGGGTCCTCTGCCCTCCTACTTTGATTGCTGGCATGCTCCAGAAAAGGAGGTCAGAGGCAAAGGTGGATAAAATGAGTAATTGGGCAGATATCTCGACAGATTCCCCCTGAAGATTTAAGGAGAAACAGGAAAGATGTCAGGTGTCCAGAGAAAAATGAATGTCCTGGTTTTCAAAAGAAATGAGGATGAGCGATGAGGAGGGAAACTGGTGAGATTGATAGCAAGCCTTAATTAAACCCTAATGAGTATATTACATAAAGTGTGGCTGCCTCCAAAGACGAAAAAGAAGTGCTTACTAAGAATTAATATTCGTTTACCTGGTTGATTCATGAAGTACCATGAACGTGAAATAATAAGCTCAGCAAAAGATTTTATGGTTCAAGACATCCTTCTACAGAACGTGGAGAAATGACGAAGAGTGGTATGGCTTAACAGCTGGTAGGGGAAAGAAAGTATTCCAAAAGTGTTGATTAATGACTTCCAGGTCAATGTGTGTGTGGGGGGGGAAATCTGTACAAGTTTCCAAAAGTTTCTATCCTTTCAATGACATATATCAATGTCAGGTACAATAGGAGAAATCTGGCTTAACAGGAGCTCTTATAAATAAGACCAGGGACTTTTGCTAACTACAAGGTCAAAATAATGTCTGAATGATATGCTTACCAAAAAGAGGAAATCTTAGGCTGCATTCTAAAGACATACAGAATCTAGGAGGTGGGCAAGGTGAGCAGAGGCTAGAGGATGTTGGCAAGCTCATTCCATCACTTTGCGCTAATAAAAGAAATAAAAGGAGGCCCTTCCTTTCTCTGTGAAGACATAGACTTGGTGGGTGATGAGCAGGCTAGAATTTAGCTTCCCCTTGCCACCTCTGTCAGGCACCATTATATAATGTACAACCTGCATAACTGCATGGCACTAACCTGCTGTACTATGCATTTTGCCCTGCACTGTGTATTCCTTTTTAAGACATCCTTTCAAAGCAGGATACTTTCACAGATGACAAGAATAGCAATTAGTCTGGAAGAAAATCTTACGAGAAGGATTTTAAAACGTGGCATAGCCAGAGCTTGATAAGAGAGAACTCAGGAGACCATGATACGAGGCTTCAACTATTTGAAAGGAGAGGGATTAGATTTACTCTGGGTACATCCTGAGGTCAAGTGAGCACTAGCGAGTAGATTCACAATGCCCTGTAGAGGGCTAGAACGGTATGTCAAATCCAGTCATAGTTATAACAAGACATATTTTTCACTTCAGTTAAAGGGACATTTTCCCATAAACATGGCAATTCAAGAATGGAATGGCATCTTGTGAAAATAAATTCCTCCTAAGTGGAAAGTTCAACTAGTCAATAGTTTTTATAAAAGAGCCTCCATTAAGCGAAGGTTAAACTAGCAAACCTCAAACTTTCACAAAATTTCACGGCACAGTTTTTGACTACAGGCACATAAGGGGTTGTAAGAAATACAGATATAAATAAACAATTCCTTCCTTGAAGTAGTTCAGCCTAGTAATGAAGACTAATATGTACACAAGTAAGATGCTTAGCTACAAGCAATTATTTCCTGAATGCAACCAGTGCACATAATACAGTAGAAACCACATATCTTACTTTTATTTTCACCTGGAAGAATTGCAGCCTGAACCATCCAATAATTTGCCAGGCATGTGTCTTCTCTTGTCTTTAAATATTTAGCCCCAGTAGGAATACCAAGAACACATTTATTCTCAACTTCCCATTAAACTTCCTTTTATTCTTAGAGATCGGAAAACACACCTGAACACAGTGCCCACTCTACAACTATCACTCATGTCTGAATCTTATTGCAGTCAGAATCATGGTCCATGCTTCCTCATGAGTCCATACATCAGATTCGCCTGGGAGGGTCCTGGCTTGTGCCTGTTGTCTCAACATCATACTAATTCCACTCCCTTCCCTCTCAAAAGGGTCCAATTTGGACTATAAATTATCTGGTCATTCTGATGCCATCCAACTTCTAAATGTCCTATGCTCCACTTAGTGGAATAGGAAGAAAGAAGCATAAAAGACCTCTAACTTGGTTTTAAATTGAACGAGACACTTGATAAGTGACCACTAACACTACTTAAATACCTTTACTGCAAAGCAGACTAAAATAGTTATTGAACAGCCCTACCTGGTTTTAGCTCAGTGGATTGAGTGTCAGCCCTCAAACTGAAGGGTCCCAGGTTCGATTCTGGTCAAGGGCACATTCCTGGGTTTCAGGCTCTGGCCCTGGTAGGGGAAGCAACCAATCCATGTGTCTCTGCCCCTCCCTTCCACTCTCTCTAAAAATAAATGGGAAAATATCTTCAGGTGAGAATTAACAACAACAACAACAAAAAGTTACCTAAACAAAATTCAAAGATCTATGGAAGTGTGGAGCAAGAGAACAACAACCAACTCAGAAAAAGCCTTTTTGAAAACAGGAAATTTCCTTAAAGCTGAGCGAAAGGTGAAAATTTCAGTGACTGGAAGAGGCAGTCCAACTAGAATGTGGAAATACTTTTCCATGTAAGTTCATTCATTCATTTATTCATCTAACAAATAAGAATATAAGTAAAATTGGTTCAAGGGATACTATATTATGCTGACAATAAAAGAGGGAAATGGAAATGTGAGGTTAGTCAGACATTCCTACATCAACATTCCTTTTTGGTTGTTGTTAGCAACAGAAATGGAAATGGGAGGAAAATAAGAGTAAATGGGGTTTCCAAGGTATTTTACATATTATTGTTAGCAAATGTGATTCAGTATAACCATCTTAAATGGTAATGGCTCGCGCCTCCGTGGTTTTCTTCATTCAAGTCGGTTTTTTCTTTCTCCTGCCTGGGGATTTATGATATAACAGGCTGTAATAGGCAAGATAAAACCATTCATCATGCAGGCTTAATGTGGGAAAGTAAATTTAACTTGGTGAGCTTGATATATAAATATTGGCCTTTTTGGGAACACACAGAGCATATTTACTTGAGTGTAAAATCCAGGCTATATACCATGTCCAACAAATGTCTCGGGTCTTCGGTTCAGGAGAAGGGTCCTGCGGTGCTTTAGGTTATGCCGACAGCTGAGAAACTGCTGGGGCTGGGAAAGAGAGGCTATGTGTTCTGCCACTTGCCAGCCCCTACTCTTCTGACTGCATTTTTAAATCAGCACCTTTTCTCTCTACAGTGATACTTAAAGGTCAATGGCAATTAATCTAGCCACCTGGAAATTTGAAGGTGGGTCTACTCTCCATAGATTTATTCCCCGAGATGGTTGGAATGTCCCTAAAAGTGATAGGGCAAGTGAAAATGGCAGCGTAGGAGATTTAATGCCATGTCTAGACATTGTTCATAAGCTACCATCCATATTGTGTGCCAAAAAGGCTTGGGGTGGTAAATGCGGGGACTGCCACCAGAGGGGGCGACCTGAGGTTCTGTATCAATCAGTCAACACGGAGAAATAGTGTCAGGCTGATCAGCCAAAGGACTTCACTTTTATTCTTTTTTAGCCAGTGATTCTAATATTCTTTAGACAAGGCTGAGGGTCAGACTGAGAAATTTGGAAATGTAGCTATACATCTTCATTTATGCTTAAAGTTCTCAGTGGATGTATTCCATCGATATAATTTAAAATATCCTGAGATTGTAGATATCTTATTTTTAAATATTTAAAATTGGTGTGTGTGTGTGTGTGTGTGTGTGTGTGTGTGTGTGTACATGAATAACACAACTCTCATTGGAGCTGGTGGTTTAAGTAAGCCATAATTAAAATTGAAAGGTTTGGCCAAAGCCCAAACAGAAGCCATCTCAATGCCAGCCTCAGCCAGGATCCCTTCAATTAAATACAAATAATATTCAGAAGTCAAGTTATCAAGGAATGTTACATCATATCTCTTTTCTGAACATTTTTAAAATAGGCATGCTATATATCCTTTTACTAGAGATAATTCAATTCAGCTCAACAGACAATGTTGAGTGCCTACAACACAATCACCTCTAGGCACTGGAGATTCAAAGTTAAGTCAACAATGACCTCTACTCTTAATAAGCTTATAATCTCCTGGTTTAGGATAGGAGACGAATATAAAGGCAAAAGAGATGGACTTATATTAAATTTTCCATTTGCCCAACTGCTTCACCTGTATACAAATCTATAGACTGGATGAGGGAAAGATAGACAAAATTATGGTTAGTAAAGTTGCCCTCAGAGAGCTCAGAATCAAGAATCTGGATGGTGGGGAGGATACACATAGACTAGTGGTCCTCAACCTTCCTAAGGCCGCGACCCTTGCATACAGTTCCTCATGTGGTGGTAACCCCCAACCATGAAATTTTGCTACTGTTATGCATCGTGATGTAAATATCTGCATTTTCTGATGGTCTTAGGCGACCCCTGTGAAAGGGTCATTCGACCCCCAAAGGGGTCACGACCCACAGGTTGAAAACTGCTGACATAGAGAAACAAGACAAGATAGTACGTACTTCAGGAGAAGTGAAACCATTTTTCAGTTCAGTTGATGATCAGCCAAGGTCATCTCCAAGCTGGTCAGGGAAGGCTTCAGAGAAAGCATATATTGTATACAGTGAGAGAGAAGGCATCCTAAGAGGTTAGAGCAAACTGAAAAATCTCAGCGTTTTTAGACTGAAGTGGAACAGAAAAGGCAAAGAGACCAATTCTATAGTTCACTTAATAGACAAAGGGCTTGAAGGATACGGCCAGAAACATCTTTACATTGGCCTTACAGTAAACTATCAAGAGGGTAGGAAAACTATCCAAGGATCAGTGTTTTTGTGGCCTTTTACTGGAAATTTCCATTCATGAAGTCAGGCCATTCACAGTTGACATGGTTAACCTCATTCTCATTGGGTGATGATGCTAAATCAGTGGTCGGCAAACTCATTAGTCAACAGAGCGGCAAAGCACGGCTTGGAAGCCGCATGTGGCTAGCGAGCCGCAGTTTGCCAACCACAGTGCGAAACAGAAGACAATTGCTCTGTGAAATGTACCTAAACTACAAATACTATCTATACATGCCAAGGGCTGAGGCTACAGTTACTGAGGAGATCTGATCATAAATTTTTCCATTCTGTGTTAGAAAACAAAATCTTGTCTGGAAAAGAGAATTTGAGCATGCAATTAACTCACTGTACACTGACTTGTCACCCCAAGTAGATTAGTTTTTTCCATCAATTTTAAGTACATTAGAGCTTTCCAGCAGCAGAATATATCCTGTGTTACAAAGGGCATCATTAGTCATGTGTATCAAGCCATAAAAATGTCAAAAAATGATTCTAATATTCTATTAAACAGGTTAGAAGGCTGGGAAGCCCCATAAGCGGAATTTTGTTTATTGATAATAGTAAAGAATAGTGTGTGTGTGTGTGTGTGTGTGTGTGTGTGTGTGTGGTTATAATTAAAACTATACATGTGTATTTCCTCCAGGGTTTGAAGGTACCACTCCAGATGACAATTATGAGAGCATACACACTAAACTTTGGATATAAGATGACAATTGACTCTAAAATCAGATCAGTGGAATGGGTGAGGAAAGGCACACAATTAGGGAATTAAAATGGCTTAAAATACATTGATCAACTTACATTTAGAAAAGGAAATCCCCATTATATTTATTTAGGAATCTCCTAATTTCATTTAAAAGCCTGAAAAAGTGTTATTCAACCCCAATTGTCCACTTTCTTATTTTTATTTCTTTTGTAATCCTCACCTGAGAATATATGTTCATTGGTTTTAGAGAAAGGAAGAGAGTGAGAGAGAGAGAAAGAAATATCCATGTGAGAGTGAAACAGCAATTGGACAGTTCCCGTATATGCCCTGACTTGGTATCAAACCCTCAACCTACGCATATGCTCTGACCAGGAATTGATCCCGCAACTATTTGGTGTAAGGAATGATGCTCCAACCAGCTGACCCACCTTCCCAGGGCCCAACTATTCACTCTTCTAAAATATCCTGATAAAAATGAAGGTAATAGCTTCATTTTCTTTGCAATAATAGAATTAACTATTTTCAGGCAAAACAGTAGGTCAGAAACCAATCTCCATCATCTACCAGATAAAAACAATTCAATAAATGCCTTTGCATTTTTTCTTTATGTGACAAATGTACCACAACAATGTTTGCTATAATCATTGACTTTTGTCAGAATCTAAGAGAACAAATCTGCCCCTGACACCATGGGCGAATGAGATGCAGCTATTGCAAGGTCAAGGTGCCGGGGGGTCAAGGGAGGCTGGGGGCCTTTACAGTGGCTCTTTCTGTCTGGTGGCAGCTGCTTATCAGCATAGACCTTATAAAATCAGTGTACATGCCAGCTGCTTTCCTGTTTCTTCTAATTTTGTCCCTTTCTTTAAAGGGCAAAATGTCCTATACTGTCTGTGTGCCAAACAGTTTACCAAAACAGCTACTGCCTGCTAAGAAAAACAAGTAAAAACCTGTTTCCTAAAGTAAACCTTTTTTAAAAAAAGTTTTCAACTGAAATAATATTGGCAATAATAGCCAGCCTGGTGTGGTTCAGTGGCTGAGTGTGGACTCATGAACCAGGAGGTCACAGTTTGATTCCCCATCAAGGCACATGCCTGGGTTGTGGGCTCAATCCCCAGTAAGGGGCGTGCAGGAGGCATCTGATGGATGATTCCCTATCATTATTGACATTTCTATCTCTCTCACCCTGTCCCTTCCTCTCTAAAATCAATGTTTAAATAAAATGTAAAAAAATGTATCTCCCTATCTTCCCATTCTTTACCTCCTTCCCCACCCCGTAATTTGCCACTATAAGGACTCATTTTTTTTTTTACCAATAAGCCTATAAGACATTGGCACCTCTTTATCGGTGCAATCTATTAAACCATCTTCACATCATTAGGGATAAGAAAGCAAGTCACCAAGTTACTCAATCAACACCAACACTAAGCTCATCACCTGTCCAAATTAAGATCATTCATGTAACATGTGATTTCTGAGGTCATCACATGTAGAAATTCCTTCAGGATCTTAGTCCATTTTCTATTTTATCTTGGACACCATTATAGGATCTGGGAGGTCCAATGAGTTCTAAAGAATTAAGGGATGCCTATTCCAAACAATGCTTGTACCAGATTCACAAGATTGTGAAAACACAGTGTTAATGGTAAATCATCAAATCTCACTACTGGTAAGTACAGATTACTAAACAAGTAATCTGGTTGGTTTTTTTCCCAATTAATTGGAAGCATAAAACAGAAGAGTTATTTTGCTTTTCATCACCAATCCTTCCCTAATAGAGAGCTGATATAAGTCAGAAAATCTTAATTCGTTATCTCTGGAGCTCATCCCTGGAATGTTGTTTTTCAGCCACTTTTGAACCAAACCTACTCCCTGAGAAGGTCTCTCCCACCCCTACAATCCACAAAGGACAATCTGAAAACCACTTAATATAGCGCATCCACTTTGCTTAATAGAAAAGGACTCTGATTCCCTGTGTTGCTCAATGACAGGCTCATGTAGAGGCAAGAGCTATGTGTTTCTCTATAGTGTTTTTCTCTCCCTTTCTCTCTTCCCCTCACTTTCTCTCTTTCTCTACCCTCCTCCCCACTGTCCCCCCTCTCCATTCCTCCCTCCATCCCTCTCTTTTCTTTTACCTCCTCCTCTCCCTCTGCATTTGATGCGGAGCTACACTGGCCTAGAGCCAAGAGGTATTTCCTCCTGGTGTCTGACTTTTGATCATGGTTCCTTTATTGGTCTGTTTCTTATAGGACTTTCAAGACCACATTCTCCATTTGAAAAAGAGTTTCAGTGTGCTCCACCCTTTACTAATTTTTACACAACTTTGAGAGATCTTTCTACTCTGTCTTACTTCACTTCCTAAATAATAAGAGCAATTATTTCTCACCTTCACATTTTCTAATAATTAAGGTCTGATTTTCTAGCACAATATTGTCTGCATGACTATCATTCCAGGACAGGAAAAATTGTTTTGATAGTGTTTTTGTTTATATCTCCTCAGTCACTTTTAAATATTTATCTTGCAGCTATAAAAACCACCAAGTGTCAATACTTCAATTGATTCCATTTACATTTCTAAGTACTTCTAATCTCAATGTGTTTGGCTCATTTTAGAATCAATGGGTGACCTATGACCTGAGTACCCAGCCATCTCAGGGGCTCATGCATCACTAATTCAGAAATGGACAAAGATTTTCTGATTAAGATTTGATGAGACTGACCTTTGGGTGTAGATACAGATCCCACAATATCAGCCAGGAATGAGCCTACATTACTACACAATAATGAAAACTTTATCTCCCTATTAGAATGATCATAATTGTAATCATTATCATAGAGATCTGTTAGTCACATGGCTTAGCTATGCCTATCTGCCAGAATTCATATTAGCCTAGATGCTCTTCTTCCTCTTTCAAGACATGTGTTTGCTGCTTGAACGTGAGGAAAGCAATCTGATCAAACTTATATGTGAATTAATGTTAACTCCTTAAGTTCCATGCCTGTTGTACTTTAAAAGAACCAAACTCGCCCTAGCTAGTTTGGCTCAGTGGATAGAACACCAGGCTTGAGCAGTGAAGGGTCCTGAGTTAGATTCCAGTTAAGAGCATGTACCTCAGTTGCAAACTTCTCTCCAGCCCTGGGGCCCGTGCAGGAGACAAGCAATTGATGTGTCTCTCACAAAATTGATGTTTCTCTCTGTCTCTCCCCATCCCTTCCACTCTCTCTAAACATTAGTGAAAAAAATAGTCTTGGTTGAGGATTAACCAATAAATAGATGATAGATAGATAGATAGATAGATAGATAGATAGATAGATAGATAGAACTTGTCAAACTCAAATTTAGACTCTTCAGGGAAGTAGAGGTCCAAGGAACTGGTGAGCCAGGTTTGTCATGTTTGTATTCCCAAGATCAGCTGTGTACCTGGTTCCAGTCTCTTCTGAATCCACAGAATTCTGAAATGCTTCGAATTTTCTGACAATTACTTACCTCCCAGGGTTCCAGCAGCAGATATGACATAAACATATATTTAGATGATCAATTTTTGAAAAGTAATTGCCTAATGTACCTTGGTCCATGGATGTGTAATAATAACATCACGAAACTACTCTCTCATCCATTCATCCAACTTCTATTATCTGAAGCAGCAGTCACCACCCGGTGGTCCACGGACCACCTCCGAAAGGTGGGCAACCACTGGTTTAAGGAAACCTTTGGAGCAGCAGTCGCCAACTGGTGGTCCTCGGACCACTGGTGGTCTGTGAGGTCCGAAAGGTTGGCGACTGCTGACCTGAAGTATAACTGTAATTTTCCTGAAGAATCACAAAGAGAAGACCGTTTTTACATGATGTTGCTTCAGCAGTGTGAGGCATACACCCTAATTCAGCTTTCTGTTTTAGAGGAAAAAGGAGGAGATGGGAGGTAAACAACATTTATTGAAATGTCTTTTAAGGCCAAATACTCTGCTGCACGTTCTAATCACATCATAAAATTTATCCTCAAACCTATTTATTTGGTAACTCACTAATCATTCAATCCTTCATTCAGAACATCTTTGGGATGTGCCAGGAATTATGCTCAGTCATGGAGATAAAGCGGTGAACGTGATAGAGGTAGGAGGAAACGTATCTCTTAGAAGATGCATGTGAAGGCAATATCACTATCCCCTTTTCAGATAAGAAAACAAGGCTCTGAGAGCTTCAACAACTTGTTTAAGTCCTATAGCTTTTAAGTCACCATCCATTTCAGAGCCAGAATTCAGACCATCCAGGTTTTTCTGACTATAAAAGTCAACCCCTTTGCCAGGCTGCAGTAGCTCAGTGACTGATTCCCAGTTTGATTCCCAGTCAGGCACATGCCCGGGTTGTGGGCTCGAGTCCCAGTGTGGGGTGTGCAGGAGGCAGCCAATCAATGAATCTCTCTCATCGTTGATGTTTCTCTCTCTCTCCCTCTCCCTTCCTCTCTGAAATCAATAAAAAAAAAATATTTTTACAAAAACTCAACCCCTTTTTGCTACCAAACTCCTTCCCTTTCATTTAGCCATTGTTATTCAAGATATGGTCCCCAGACTAGCTGCAGAAGCAGCACTGAGAAGCTTCTAAGAAAAGTAGAAACTCAGGCCTGTATTCCTGCCAAACCTTCTAAAGCAGAATATGCATTTTTTTTAAAAAAACAATTCTCAAGCGATTTATTTGCCCATTAAAATCTGTACAGGTCTAGGCTGAGAAGCTCTTCAGTGAAGTAGGGGAAGAGAAGCAAAGAAATTAAAACATTTTGTTGAAACAATACCCAAAGGACTGTAATTACACCACAGTGGTCTGCGTTTTGAGATAAAAGATGTGGGCTGAGCCTTCATGTTCATAAACTAACCTGATAAATAGTGTATGCACTTTTGCTCAAAAAGAAAAGGACAAGAAACACAATCAAAGTTGCACTGAGGCCCTCAGAACAGATAACATATCCTGAAAAGCACTGATTTTAATTAATATAGTAGTTTGCGAAGAGTCTTTAGGATATACCAGACTTACATCACTTCTGTTCTTGGTCAGGTAAATCCTCTTAATTAGAATGACCTCAGATTCCCTCAAAGCTGCCAAGCTATATTTTCTTCAAAACACACATTAAATAGTACTTCTGCAGGCATTCATTCACTCATCAAATTTTTGAAAGCCTCTTACAGTTGAAGAAAGGTCACTTGTAGGAGGCATGGGCTTTTGAAAGATGTCAGTCATTTGCAAAACATCTCAGCAGGAATTTTTTTTTCCTACCCACCCTGGCCAGTGACCTCTGTTCATCTCACTTGAGGGAGCTGACCCACTGGACACTGGCAAATGCTCTGCTTTCTCTGTTAGTCCTAGGTTCTCAGCTCTAACTATGGCAGATGCCTTCTAGATGCGGAATGACAGGCCTGGATCTCTGTGTGGCCTTTCCTGTCATTCTGTAAGGTTTTAGTACCTTTGTGCCTTCACTTTTAACTTCATACCTACAGACAGCTAACCAACCAACCAACCTACCAACCAGAAAAACCTTTGAATGCTTTCTGAACCTTGGTCCTAAGACATGGCTTCCTCCAGCTTCAATATCAGAAGTCATCAATAAACTCCAAACCTTCAAATCTAATGACCACATTTGGCGAGTTACAGCAAAGCTTTACTCTTTCCACAGAACCTCCAGGGATCTTTTCCGGAAGGAATGTGAGTATGAGTTGCTCTTGGGAAAACCAGTAGAGATTGAAAAATTGCTTCACTATTAAGTTCAAAAGTCAAACTTCAAAATGCACAAATGAGCAGGAAAAGAAGAAGGAGAGGAAAAGAGGTCTGTACCGGAGGGAGGTGTGAGACCCAGAAACCAGTATCATCCTTAAAACAATTACCATCCTTAGAGGTGAGAAGTAGGGGCTGAGAGAGCATGCTATCATCCATACATGTTTTTACTGATGCAAATGAGGACCATAAACTCCCAGTGGGCAACATGGTATCTGTGGATGTCCACTCAAGGATGTCACTTGTACATTCCCTGTGACTTTGCCTCTGACCCCGTCTGCCCACTCTATAGGGACAATGACTTGTTTAATGATAAGGACACTCTGATGATAGAGGAGTCCTTGAATGCCTGGAGGAGGAGATGATAGCATGACCAGAAAATTCCCGTACCTGGCCAGATAGTACTAGAAGAACCCAGTTCAAGATCCCCTTTTAAATAGGCCATGGTAGAATTCCACAACCAGTTTTATTTTCTCAGATTAATTATTCTTAAACATGTTTACTGGCCACTAACACTCTCTAAAGCATTCCAGCTCTCTTATCTGTCTTTATGAGTCAAATGATCCCTCACTGATGGTTCCTTCCGAGGCATTAGCTGCTTTCATTCCCTCTTATCCTACAAAACTCTGCCCAGAGCTTCAATCCAAGGTCTCCTGCTATCTGCCCACCTCCTACAAGGCCCTTTCTTCTTGAACCTTCCCTTTGCCAATAGAGCACTGTTTCTCTTCATTCTTCATTCTTTGGTTTTCCATTCCAATGTCTTTCCTGTTTCTAAAGTGATGCTTGGTTGATTTAAAGGTGAAATTTCAACAATTTTAACTACAGATCAAAAAGACTAAGCAAGCAGATGGATAAACAAACATGAATCCTACACTGAATAAGCTCATACTTTGGGAACAGACCTCAATTGTACCAACCACATGTAATATTGAACCAGTCTAAGCCTTTAGTGGTTAAGATAGATTGGAAAATTGTAGTAATTAACTGGGTAATTTAGAAAAATAAATAAATATATTCTAACAAGGGAAGTGGAGGTGGTGGTATTTTTTTTTTTAATAAAGGCATCCAGGTTGCCAGTCTACATTGATCAAATTGACAAGAAAATTGCTCAATTCTCTAGTTCATATTTCCTGGAAAACACAGTAAAAGACATCCAGATGACTGAGCAATTTCAAAAAGTAACTGAAGTACGCACATTGTACTCAGGTCTTAATACAATTTACATCTGTGCAAATGCCCGGCATGTGGTATCATGTAGAGAAGAATCTGTATTTGCATAATGACCTCTGCTAACAGTGGCCCTGCTGGTAGCATTTCAAGAGTGAAAAGATAAATGCTATGTCTCTCTCTCAGCAGCTGAAAGCTGGGTTAGGCTCTCCTTGGGGAACTTTCTGGGTATCGTATATAATACCAATTTGTTATAGGCAACCTCCTATCTCATTGAGGCAATAGCCCTGAATTTTCACAAATTGAAACACATATTTGGTGACTATCTAGCCTAGGCATTAGAAAACATTTTCTGTAAAGGGCTAGAGAGTAAGTACCTTAGGCTTTGCGGCATCACAGTCTCCATTGCAACGCTCAGTTCTGTCTTTGTAGCATGGAAGCAGCCACAGACAATACATAAATGAATGGGCATGGCTGTGTTCCAATATAACATTATTTACAATAACCAGGGAAAAAGCCAGATTTGACCTGATGGCCATAGTTTGCCCACTTCTGGTTCAGACTCTGAGGTATGAAGTTGAGTTGGAGAGACAGTCAATTAATCTCCCATCATCTTAATCACCATATTCTTCTTCTTCATCATAGTCATCATTCCAATTTTACACGTGAGGAAAGGCTAGAATATAAATTTACACAATATTTACAGTGTCTGGGCTGGGATACTGATGATTTGTTCTCAAGTCCAGTTTGCTTTCCAGCAGAGAACAGTAGACACATACTATAACACAACAATAAAATATTCTAGTAGTAGTGCAATAGTAAAGCAGAAAAATATAGTTAAAAATAAGAAAAAAACTAATTTAGAGAAATAAAGGTAAAGAAGTACAACTTGAAAGTACACATCAGTAATGGTTTGTTGTGAAGAAAGAAATATAACTGTCCACAGATGATACCATTGTAATCAGCTAATTATTAAAAATAGAAAAGGGAAAGCCAGACATTACAGGCATGTTCCCTACAAAACACTGCGGGGAGGGGACTGGACAAAAGGGAAGACAGGCCTAAGGAAGTTGGGGTGACACAGGGAAGATGCTTATCAGTCACACCTGGAAATAGAGGCCATTGGCCAGAATGGGCATGACCACTGCAAGCCTGCAAAGATTTAGGATATGCAATTCCCTAAGCAAAGGAATTCATGCTCATGGTTCCTCGTGGCATGCTGTGCTTGACTCCTGGCTCTGGGGCTCTTTTGCTCCTACTTCCTTGCCTTCCCCTACATGCAATGGACTAATGGGCTGCCACTAGCCTAATGCGGAAACTGAACCCGCTCCAACAAAGAAAGGAAACTCTGGAGACTGACTGGCTTTGCTTCCAGCTTTACTGAAACCCCGGGGACACTTCCTCTATGACTGGACTAAGGGAAATGGGACGTTAGAAATGCAGGCATTTAATGCCATGCAAACCAAAACCATTCATTGCCTTGTGCAAGACTCAGAAAACTATGTTTCTTGGGATGTCTTAAGAAGTCCACTGCCAGCAGCACTCAGTGGGGAAGAGGATTGCCCATTCTGTCCGGCCTGTCTATTGTGAACCACACTCATTTATCCCTCATCGGAGCTCTTGTCTGTAACACATCATTGAGTTTTAGTTGATAATGCAAAGCGTCAGGGTAATAGACACAAGGCATTCAGGACACAAGGGGTGAGCTTCTTTTTGAACATCTATTTCCGGTTTTAAAGTGGATTCATATGTGAGCATAACTGAGCCCAACACAGGTAAAGATAATTCAGAGCAACTCACACAAGCAGGTAAAAATATTTAGAATCGTTTTAGTTATGCCACATTGTTGTCTGAGCATATACACTGAATGGCCAGATTATTATGATCTCTGAATGCATAATAATCTGGCCACTTAGTGTATATCCTATATAATAAAAGGCTAATTTGCAAATTGTCCCCTCAAGCAGGGGTTTGACCAGTAGGCAGGCTAGCCAACCACCCATGTCCCCTCCCTTTGGCCAAGCTGGCCAGACTCCACCCATGCACAAATTAATGCACCAGGCCTTTAATACACACACACACACACACACACACACACACACACACACACACACTGCTGGCCAGATTATTATGCGTTCAGAGATCATAATAATCTGGCCACTCAGTGTATATTTGGCTCCATTCATTGCTAAAAAAGTTAGTAAGTTCAAGAGAAAAGTTTTACTCTATCACTTTTCATATACATCTGTTTCCCATAAAATAAATATAATTTGTATCTTAAGATGTGTGCTAAAGCAGAAATGTGTTTTTGTTGTTGTTGCTCCAAAGCATTTAACTCAAACTCCTTCAAAGTTGTTCATTATTACTGCTAATTTTTCCAGCAACACTTGGATTTAGCAAAATATTTTAAAGAGCTCTGCTCAAATGAGTTGGATTGGTAAGAAGCAAGCATCCTGCTTGAACTTTTAAGCCACGCTATAAATGCATTAATATTCAAATAGGATTTTAAAACAGCTATTGTTTTTGTCGTTCCTGTTTCTGGGTGCCATTGGGTAGATACTACTGAGTCACCATCACCTGTCGTCGCCTCCCAGGAGTCTCCACTTCCTAACTTCTATGTGGCCAGTGGAGCTGTGACTAGCACCAGACAAAGAAATGTGAAGAGCTGTGTAACTTCTGGGCTGAGGCGGTAAAAAGCCCCTGTGTGGCTCTCTCGTCTCTCTTGCCCAGATCCGGCAACTGTGGAGGAGTCTGTGTTGAGGTGATGGAGCCACAGACTTAACGCTCTTTACATCACTGTGATCAATTAGAAGTCAGCTTCCCTGGGGAGTCTCTGGGACCCCACACAGGGCCAGGCTCCTGGGCATTCGATCTATGCAATCCATCCATGCAAACAGGATCCCACCTGCGTGGTTTACAGTTCTGCCACCACAATTTTGAAATTTTGAATAATTTTTGTTTTCATTTTTCACCAGACTTCACAAATCTATATCCCATCCCACCCACAGAGCCTACTGTGCGTAAGTTTCTGTGTGTGTGGTTGTACCAGTATGTCTGTGAAGCCACTGTGGTTTTGAAGCTGTTTATTTCTGCATCATCTATCATACCCTCATTAACAAAATCATGAAATCCTCAAGTTTACTAAGTATATCTCTACTACACTACTTCCCTGAACGCCCCCGTTCCCTCGGAGATAGTACCTTTCCTGGATGTTCCCACAGGACCGTACTAACATGCACTCCAGCCCAACCTTTACACAATTCATTGTGGTTACCTACTAATCTTCCCATCTCTCTGTGGTGACTTCTATTTACTTATTTCTTCCATCCAATATTCCAGCCATTCTACTGTACCTTCCTATGTGTCAGAGTCAGGGATGCTAAGAACTATATGTCCCAGACTTCCTTGTAGTTGAGATAAGTGATGTGGACTAAGTTTTGCCAAGTTGATGTACCTTTGAAAGGTTTAGAATGAATAAGAAGGCACCATGGGGCCTGCCTGGTGTTGCTCAGTGGTTGAGTGTCGACCTATGAACCAGGAGGTCATGGTTTGATTCCCAGTCAGGGCACACAGCTAGATTATGGGCTTGGTCCACAGTAGTGGTATGCAGGAGGCAGCCAATCAATGTTGCTATCTCTTCCTCTCCCTTTCACTCTAAAATCAATTACACACACACACACACACACACACACACACACACACACACATATATATGTATTTTTTCTTTTTCTTTTTTTAAAGGCACCATGAGGTCACTGATGCTCTTGGGGAGATTGGCTCTTCTTGAAAGCATGGTGTTAAGGGAATTTCTTTCCAGGGCAGTGATGGTAGAGGATCTTGCCCCAAACATAAACCCAGAGCAGAGGGTCTTCTCTAGGGCAAGTCCATGGGTGAGCATATCTCTTGGCAGGTCTCATTCTTGCCTATATGGTACCCAACTCTGGTTCCTGGGCTTTCCAAAACTTTGTCAGCTACCTCAATGCCCTAGAGCAGTGGTTGGCAAACTGCAGCTTGCAAGCCGAGGTTTGCCACTCTGTTGACTAATGAGTTTGCCGACCACTGGACTAGACTAAATGTTACCGTGTAGTTGGAAACTGTGAGGATTAGGCAATTGTGGCATATTGTGTGCAAAGAAATAAAGGGTGGTATATGACAGTGGTCAACAAACTCATTAGTCAACAGAGCGGCAAATTGCAGCTCTCGAGCCTGCAAAATCACCTTCCTCTTCCATCACCTAGTCACCTAGGACTAACTTAGTGTTTTGATGCATAATAATGAATTAACAGATGTTTTAGGAAGAAAGGCAGGCGGGAAGGAAGGAAGCAAAGCATCCCTTCCAAATATAAAATTGTAATACAAACCTATTAACATATGTCCCTCATAGCTTAAATACATTAAAAATGCAATCTATTGCTCTAATACATAAAGCCCCCAAAGTCTTGCAGTTATAGAAAAATTAAATATCTGACAAGCCCTGCTGGATCTTTCCCTGTGCTATGGTATAGAGGCAAACAGGAACATTTGCTGCATTTGAGTTTTCATAAAGTATCTATTTTAACAAGCTCTTTGCTGCTAACCTTAAAATCCTTAAAAAATAAAAATCATAGCCCTGCCTGTTGTTGCTAAGCAGTTAGAGTGTCAGTCCACACACCAAAGGTTCGATTCCTGGTCAAGGGCATGTACCTGTGTTGCAGGTTCGATCCCTAGCCACTCACACAGTGTGTGTGCAGGAGGCAACCAATGGACGTATCTCTCTCACATGATGTTTCTCTCCCTGTCCTCTGTTTCTCTTCCCTCTCCCCCTCTCCCTGAAAAGCAAGGAAAAAATATCCTTCGGTGAGGCTTAATAAAATAATAATAATAATAATAATAATAATAATAATAATAATAACAACAACAACAACAACAAAAAGAACCCTGAGCTTTTCCACCAATTAAAGCCGGGTTGTCATCAGGCCCAGGTGGATCACACTACCCATGGTGGGGTAAGCTGCAGGCCTAGCTAAAGAAAGAAACTGTTTTGTCAAAGTGACTCCAGTATAAGCCTCTTTTCACCCAGGGTTCTTCAGAAGTTCTCTCTCAATCACCACGGCAGCTTCTTAGGTGGTAGCAACACCTTGAACTGCCCCATCTTTTTTAAAAAATCTGAAGCCAATATATTTGGCAAATAAATAAAAGCATGAGTGCTGTGCCCGGCCAGCATGGCTCAGTGGTTGAGCATCAACCTATGAACCAGGAGGGCATGGTTCGATTCCCTGTCAGGGCACATGCCCAGGTTGTGAGCTTGGTCCATGGTAGCAGGCATGCAGGAGTCAGCCGATGGATGATTCTCTCTCATCATTAATGTTTCTATCTTACTCTCCCTCTCCTTTCCTCTCTGAAATCCATAAAAATATATCAAAAATAAAATAAAGAATGGGTGCTGCTCAGGCAAACGCACTCTTTGCTTCCCCTTCAGTGTGGAACGTAGTACTATTTTACACAGTATCAACTTCTTGCGTGTAATTGTACAGCCACTGGAAAGTAGGTCAAGACACACTGGAGCTTTCCAATTTCCCAAATACTATATGCCATGCATGAAAGTTGAGACTTATCAGGGTTGAAGTACAGGAAAGGAGGGGGTGGGGGGAGAGGATAAGAAGAAATGCAATATATTTCCTTCTAAGCCCCTTCATAAATCTTCATCCCCTTTCCAATAAGATCTAGGAAAATCACAGTTTTACTCTGGGACAGGGATGCTCATTACCCAAGTTCAAAACCTATGAAAAATTACAGTGGAAAAATCACTCACAATTGATTTATGGTTAACTTGAAAGAAGTGGAAGTGTTGGACCAATCATCTGCCTTCAAAATATCTTTCAATCCCAAACCCACTTTGAGGCTTGGCTCCAATCTGCTTCTATAATTAGGGGACCAACACATGAGGCGTTAATACCGCCAACGGATCATTAATCATGCTAGCTACCTCATGATGGAGGTAGAGGAAGGGCTGAACAAATAAAATAGTCATTGATCTCCATTTAGAGACTAGAGCAAGACCGCTCACTCTGTGTGTGTTGTTGGCATCTATCAGACGGGATTGCTACACAGACCATCAATAACACCCCAGTTCCTTTTAACAGCCAAGCGCAGAGATAGAAGCTATGCATGTTTCCTGGTAGTTAGCAAACCAAGATCCATTTGAGGTGCCTACACTCGGTTAGTACTGTGTCCCTAACAGGCGATTTAACAGCAACTATCATTATCTCCTATTACCTAGATATGGTGAAAAATAATGATGTGTATGCACTAAATGTGTTCACAAGCTGTCTACCAGATTCTCTTGAATCTTTCACAAATTGACACCTTTTTGGGGGGAGCAGTAAGACCTCATTAATATGAACTGTTTCTAAATAATAAGGGGTTAGTAGTTATAGATTTATTCCTTTTATGAAATAAGTGAGACTTTCTTTTATGGTCTGACAGAAATACCTTAAAATTAGGAGCCAATGGATGTGGACTCAACCCCTGCTCACCTGCTTTAAATGGAAAGATAAAGCGCTAGGCATTCTATTTCCCCCGCCTGTTCACTCTAGATCGAAATACTTGCCCATCCCTTCCTTATAGAATGATTCTGAAGATGGTGGGATAGAAAAACTTATGAAGTACCTTTGCAAAGGTGAGATCAGGATGCAAAGATAAACTTCCAGATAAAATTGGAGTCTTTTAAAAATCTTTATTAATGGACAAATGTCAATGACTCCTTATTCGTTTATAAGTGGATGCTTAGATATTACTTGGACATTATCTTAAAGCGGAGTAATGATTTCTGATTTGACTTGTTTGATTGATTTATCATGTACCCTATATAATTATAAGTATGAATCCCTAAATGTGGACCACATGTGGAGGAGAGTGCTTCACTTTTACTAAAATAGCTCACAGTCGTCCCCATGCCAATTCAACACCTACATTCTGCTGGAGACAGATCCTGCCTGGAGAGACAGGTAGTCCCCCAAAATACTAACTATATGACCCTTAGAATTCTTCTTCCACTCTCCATGCATCAGTAGCAGAACAGTTTGAGTGAAAGTCTACCTCTGGATCTTTCATTGTCTACCTCGTGACCACTAAGGGTAGAACAGAGCTACTGGCATGGAGACAGAGTCTACCTCAGTTCTGATATTTTAGATATCCAGAGGTTACTGACCCTATTGCTAACCTGACAAAGATATTCTAGAACTCCTTTAAATATCTTCTAGAGAGCAGTGCTGTTCAATAAACTTTCTGTGATGAAGGGAATGTTCTTTAATATGCACTATCCAATATCGTAGCCACTAGTCAGGTTGAGGCCTTGGGCATCAACCTAGAGCCAGAGTTTACAGGAGCAAACCTGATGCTGAAATCAGCAGCAAAGACAGCTGTTCCCTACACACTCCTTCCCTACACTCCTTTCTGTGCTGAGAACACAGACAATGGTTCCTAGACTAGTCATTCCTCATCTATCATATGGATTACCAGCATCCGCAAGCATGGAAGGAACAACCTGGTTATCTGTGAGAATCAAGTGACTCAGCTTCATGGTGAAGTATCTAGGGTGGATCTGCCAGGCTGAATGTGGAAAGGGTACTGCTCCAGGTTCTCTTGCTGGGCCCAACTGAAGAGCAGCAGGCTAGTAAATGGTAGCTGTGCTCTTTCACTGCTCAGATCCAGAAGATACCAGACCCTCATATCTACTCTACTTTAATACCTGGGTGAACTACTGGGTTGCCAATGGCAACATAGTGACTTCATGCTGGGAGTCTTGTTATGTGAATAAAATTAATACTGACTGCACCTCCACAGAGAGCATGGTGCTCTCCTGGTTTAGACAGAAAACAAACCATGAAGCCAAACATTCACAGGGCTATGTGCAGGTCACAACAATAGAGACCGAATCAAGCTCCTGATCTTTGTTTTTCTTTCTTCAGAAAGAAAATTAGACTTGGGAGAGAGTAATAAATTAGCCAATGCTTAAAGGGAAATGGCCATTCTAATGTCTCAGTGTAGAGCCAATCTCATTATTTCATAGTATAAGAGAGGGCTATTATTGTTACTTACCTTAATTATACTCGGTTTTTGCAACTGCAAAATAGCAGTAATAGTACCCACCATGCAAGTTTCTGGTGAGCACTAAAGATTAAGCATTAAGTGTCTGGAGGATGTACTCAGGTTATAATGATTCAGCATTTTATACCTTCCTAATTCCTATATCACTTCTAGGAATCCTTACCTGGTCTCAAAAGTTGGAAAAGGATCCTTCCAATGAGGACCCAAGACTCCTGCATTTTCTGTATTGGAATATCATTTTCTTCTATTAGACCTTGGCTATCCTGCTTACTATTATATCCCAAGTATCAATATCTCAGACACAAAAGGAACTCATTACATATTTAAAGAATAGTATATCTATGAAGGAAGGAATGCCTTAGTCATCAATAGAGCACATGTTGGGATGATTGTTCTAGCCAATCTACATTCATACCTTGCTCCCTTTCAGAACTGGAATTACTTGGTGGAACAGACCCCCAAAGCTGCCCACATCATAATCCCTGGGACCTGTGAATGTTAGGTTACAAATCAAAGAGAAATTAAGGTTGTACATGGAGACAATGGTGCTAATATGCTGACCTTAAAACAGGAGATTAACCTGGATTATCTGGGTGGACCTCAAGTAACTAAGGGGGTTTTTCAAAGGGAAAAAGGCAGACTGAAGAGTTGAATCAGAGGGAGACGGGCTTGGAGATGTAGGTCATATCGATCAATGTAAGGACTTGACTTGCTATTGCTGGCTTTGAAAAAGGAAGGAAGGAGGCCATGAACCAAGCAATGTTGGTGACCTTGAAGCCCAGAAAAGGCAAAGGAAGTCATTCGCCCTTCGAGCCACCAGAAAGGAAAACACCACTACTGACATTCTGACTTTAGCTTGGTGAGACCTGTGTCAGACTTCTATCCTACAACACTGTAAGAAAATACATTTGCATTGTTTACATCACCACATTTGTGATAATTTGTTACAGAGGCAATAAAATAAAACCCACTTGGGTAGTTTTAAAAATATATTAAGGCCTGGGTCCCACCCCCAGAAATTCATATTTCTTTTCATCTGAGATGTTGCCAGAGTATTAGGAATTTTATAGTGCTGCAGGTGAGTCAAATGTAAACTAAAGCTTAAGAATCATTCAACTATCCAATATTATTTGGATATTCAAAATCACACACAAAAATCTGCCCAGAAAAACATATCAAACAAGTACTATGCTCAGATTGAGAGAAAGAGGGAGGAGAGGGGAAGAATCCCAGCAAATGTAATATTCCTTCATTTGTAATAGGAATGTTCATGTTCCTGCACAGCATTTCACTTGGCCTTTACAGCAACACTCTTATGTGAGTAGGGGAGATACCACAATGTAGTTTATACAAGAAAAAAACACAGAGTTAGTTGCAGAAAGATCCAGTGGGTTCTCCAAACCTGGGAGTTAGTGAGTGGAGAGAGCTCATGCTGGGACTACTTAGTGGCCAGGACCTTAAAAAAAGTCAGTTCCTGGGACACTAGGGATAAAGAATTGACCCTAGGGAATCAACCCTTGATTGAGCATAACTGTGTTCCATGTCCAGGAGTGGCAAACTGAGGAGAAAATGATGTCTATTATTTTCACATTCTTGACTTTGAAATTGTGTATCCCTTGCCATTGGTTCAATTCAGTAATGGATTCTGAATCGATGTGAATAGTCAGTGGAATGTGGTATTATCACCTAGATCGGGTATTAGCAAACCACACCCTACAGGTCAAATCTGGCCCACTCCTGTTTGTAAATAAAGTTTTATTAGAATGCCAACATGATTATGTGTTTATGTATTAGCTGTGGATGCTTCCTTGCTACCATAGCAGAGTTGAGTAGCTGTGACAGATACCATAGGGCCCACAGTATCATCTGGCCTTTTATGGAAAAAGTTGGCCAACCTCTGACCCAGATCAAGCACAGGTCCTTCACTTCCTTCCCTGCCACGACTGTTATTCTTCAGCCTATTAACTTCCTGGGAACAAGTTAAAGAGCCTGGTAGAAGTGCCCTGCAATAACACATCATGAATACAGACAGAAAGACCTAAGAGTGATTTTTTTAATAATAATTTTAATTTAACCACTGATTTAGTTCAGGGGAAAAAAATCAATATACTTTGAACATTATCTCATTTTTTTCCTGACAGTTTTTATTAGGAAAAAAATGGAAATAACCAAAAGATTAAAGACATCATTTAAATCATTTAAGATATCATCAGCTACTTTTTGTCTGCTCCCACTGTCAGTGTTTTGAGAATTAATTGCTCATTTGTACATAGCACTGTACAATGCAATTTTAAAAGACAAGGTATTTGCCTTCTGGGAGCTTACACAATCTAAGACAAGCAAGGATGGCAGAGAAAGAGTGCTCCTTAGGGGATATACTAAACAAATCCATAAAACAAACAAATAAGCATTAATGTAATGTATTCACAAAAGGTGAGTCTAGATTTAATAGGAAGGTACATAAAGAGTGTTCATGAATGTAACCCAACTCTTCTAAGAAACTCTTTTAATTACTTAATGGAAGGTTTCCTGGAGATGAAGCTGTACATGAAGTGATTAAGGTGACCTGAGAAACAATGCTAGGCATATGGTTTAATTACACTTAAAGGGGCTAATTAGATGGAAGCGTTGGTACAGAAAATTACTCCGGGAAGACTAAGAAAAGTTGAAAGCATTCTCACATCCAACATGGAGAGGGAAGACAAGGCTGTAAGCTTGAGATGCAATAATGGAGCACCAAGAGTCCAATCTCCTAACGGTTAGGCCCTAACACATCCCCAGGGCAGGCATCACTAGCTGATCATAGCATTCTTTCCTGCTAGACATAGGCTCAGCCTTATAGTTGTTTTCATTGTAACACTCTAACTAGACTCAATACTGATAAATGATCAGAAGTGGCCCTTAAACTTATAAAATAATAATAACACCTTAAATTAAAGTCTTTATTCATTGGACAATGAGAAATGAATAACTGGTTGTCCTGACCTGCCCCTTATACCACACAAAAGTTGAAAATGATAAATGATAACCTGAAGAGTGTTCTTAGATATTAATTCAAAAGGAGCAGCAGAGGAATCAGGGAGTCTAATCAGAGGGAAACCTAGCTCTTCTCTTAAGAGAAAAGAAATGGATGCTAAAGAGTAGAGCGGAGGCAATTCCAAATTACTAAGCATGTAGTTGATATTGTGGGGTGTGCCCTGATCCCTTTCAGGACTGAGACATTCAACACCTCGGCCATCAGAAGTGCTGCCTACTAGTAGCTCATAGCTGCATCCTCTCCAGCAGTTACCCTTGGTCAAAGGGAGCTACATATTCAGGGTTACATTGCCTGGCCTGGGTAGACACACACACGCACGCACTCACGCACGCACTCATGCATGCACGCACGTGCAATGAGTAATGACTAGCTGTTACAGTAACAAAATCTTTCCATCCCCCAGCACCCCCCTCCTCCTCCTCATGATAATTCGGAAGGATCATCCTGACCCCAGTCTCTGCTGGGTTTGGCTAAGGCTTCCGCTGCAATTGAATTGCAGTTTAACAACTTCTACCCAACCTTGCTGCCCTTACTTTCTTCCCAATGTTCCAAAGATCACAGTGCACAAAATATCTGCATGTATCTCAGAGTCTGATTCCAGGGGAGCTGATTTTAAGACAGAGCCCTATCTGAATGGTGGCTACAGTTAGGTTTGTGTTTTTTTCAGTCTCACATTGATTCAATGAGATCATTGTTCCAAAGACCACTTGAAAGATGGTTGAAGCGCAGCAAAGTTAAGTCACATGCTTAACTGCATGCTAGAGGCAGGAATTGAACCCAGGTAGGTGCTACACGGTTCAGATCAAGGACTGACTGACAAGGTCACAACAAGAAGTCCAAATATTCAAGTGAGCAGATAAGCCTGGAAAGATCAATTAGAAATGCCAGGAACACTAGGTTGAAGTCAAGAAAGACTAAGCAGTTGAGTCAATGAATAAAATGGCATTTGTGGACAGGAAATGTTGATCCTTGAAGCTCAAGTAAGTGTCTTAACCCATGAGTAATTAATCCCAAGCCTATGTTTGCATTTAAGAAACAAATAACACAGTAATACTAACAATAGCTACCATCTCTGGGAAAGCAACCTCAAGATAGGTACTGTGATACGTGCTTCAGGTATACCACCCATTTTAAAATCACCAGCAGTGCTGTGGACAAGTACTGTGCCCCCCATTTTGCAGAGGAGTGCAACTGAAATTGAAAAAAGCCACGTGACTTGTCCTTGGTCACACAGTTTCATGCAAAAGTCATCATTCAAACCCAGGTCTGTCTCAGGGTTTAGGTTATGATGCTTTTCTTACACCACCAAAAATTAGTCCTAGTGGACTTCTGTGAATCCAATATTTATAATAAGAACAGGTAACACAGACTGAATACTTATTATGAACCAGATTATTTTCTGCCTCTTAAATCTTCACAACACTCCAGTGATATAGATACTATTATTATCTTCATTGTACAAGAGACAAAAAAATAAAAATAAAAGACATGGAAACAGAAAAAACTTGCCCAGCACCATATAAATCATAAGGAACAGAGCAGAATCTGAACTAGCCATCTGACTCCAGTATCCTGTGTTAAATCACCAAAGGCTGCGGTAAAGGAGCTGGGGTTACAGACAATCCCCTAAAACAAAGATTGAATGAAAAACTGCTCTGGAGTTTGGAATTTGAAACCTTGCGACATAAGGCAATGCAATCTACTGTGATGAAGAAACTGGAATAAGGAAGAAATATGGAGTGAAGACAAAATAAGTACCTTTACCTAGTTAAATTTGAGCAGATAATCAAAGTATTCTTTTTTTATATATTTATATCTTTAAATAATGTCTTTTGTTTTTAAACAGTTTATCCTACATTACTACAGAATGCATATGACTTATACAGGACTGGGCCAAACTGACCATTTAGGGGTGGCCAGGTGATTGGGTTATGATCTAAAAGTGAATTGTAACTGCCCTAACCAGTGAGGTTCAATTGATTGGAGCATCATCCCAAACACCGAAAGGTCACTGGTTCAATTCCAGGTCAGGGCATATACCCAGGTTGTGGGTTAGATCCCCAGTCGGCAACCGATCAACCGATGGATGTTTCTCACTCTCCTTCTTCCTTCCTTTCTTTCTAAAATCACTAGTATGTACATACATAAATATATTTAAAAGTGAATAGTAGCCAAACCTAGAGGGAAAGACAACTGCAACAGAAGGCCCCACAGCAAAGGGAATAAAGAGCAAAACAAAAACCCACTCTGGCCGGAGAGGAAGAAAGTTATACAAAAGATCCCAGTGCCATGGAAACTCTGAGCCTAGAATGTCTGAAGGAGAAAACAGTCTGGAACTTCTACTTCTTTAATGATCTTTCCATATATATTAAGAAGGAGTTCTCATTTTTCCTTCAATTGTCTCCTTCCAAACGAGTCTGTGGTTGTTCCCATCCCAAGTCTGACATCACCTCCAGGCCCTTAGTCACTGCAAAAGAATGCTTCTTCACTGTCAGCCCCAGGGACTGTACCCAAGGCTTCCACAAAACCATGCTTCTCACGGAGAGCACTCAACTCCTTTTGAACCCCAATTCTGAACTGCCCATGGACCCTTGCCCTAAATCACCCTTGGAGTTGCTCTGGGAGCTGTTTTTCTTCACCACAGAGACTCTGCTGGATGTTCCTCGCCTCTGCTCTCTCTTCCTGATACTTTAGCAGGAAGAACGAAGGCAACATCCCATTAGAAGCTCCTTTGCCATTTACTCTTCCTCAACTCTTCCTTCTCAGATACTCATTACTCCTGGATTTGTAAATATTGTCTCCTTCTCTTCTTGCCCTCCTCCTGAAGCCCCTCTGCGTGAGGATCTCCAAGGCCATGACTAACACCTAGAAACAACTGCTTCAAAGCGACTGGTTCCTGCTCCTTCTCCACGCTGGTATTCATCTTCCCACCATCACTTCATTACACCTCAGCATATCACTCACCCTACACTTATAGTCACCACCTTCACCCACCCATTTGCCTCTAAAAGGCAACAGACACCTAGAGTTTACTCAAATCCTCATAAGACTCTGTTAACCGGAGAATGACCCCAATTGAACTTACCATGACACAAAGGAGTCCAAGGACTCGGTTCTCACCAGCATTGCAAAGGCTCAAGGCTCTTGGCTCCCAGTCCATTGTCCTCTATCCAAGACTTCTTCCACCTTTAGAGGAAGGGGACTGCAAATACACTTATGCCCTTCTTCATGCTAATATACTATATTCTCAATAACCAACAGCTTTATCTGGTTCAGAAATGGCATTCAGTCAGATCTCTCTACTTGTACATTCATGGCACAAATGCATACAACCATGAGTGCCTTTTAAGTACAAGCTACTGTGCCCCAATTCTTCTGAGTCCAACATGATGATGGACTAGAAAATGTCTTGGGTCCAGTGTTCAAAATGTAGTGGTTAGAGGTGTCTCTGGGTCTAGCTGACCATGACCTAAGTACCAATAGAATGTCCAGGCATCTACTGAAAACTGAATGGGCACCAGATACCTAGCTGTCTGATACCACCTTTTGTGCTCCTAGCTATCTCAGTCCAGTTTCCTTAAAGAATGCAGCTCAGATGAAAAGTGGTTTCACCTTACCCGGATTGGCTCAGTGGATAGAATATCGGCCTATGGACTGAAAGATCCCAGGTTCGATTCTGGTCAAGGGTATGTACCTTGGTTGCAGGCAACATCCCCAGAAGGAGGTGTGCAGGAGGCAGCTGATCGATGTTTCTCTCTCATCGATGTTTCTAGCTCGCTATCCCTCTCCCTTCCTCTCTGTAAATCAATAAAATATGATTTTAAAAAAGAAAGAAAGAAAAGTGGTTTCTAATGGGTGACAGGCTGGCCCTAAGGTCACTGCTGATAGGATTAGTGAGGAACACCCAAAAAACTCATGTTTCAGAGGAAATTGCAAAATAATGAGCTTCCTGAAAAGAGGATGGGAGACTAAAAAATCTAGAAGGTGAGGGTCAGAGGGAGCATCAATAAAAAATGGACTCTATTGCAAATTTCATATCTGTATCATTGTCTTGGAGGTCAGTGACTAAGACCTGGGTTGGCCACTGATTAACCCAGGAAATTTCGGTGAAGTAGACATAAAATTTATCTTCTTGCCTAATATTGTAATAACTATGTATGGTACCAGGCAGGTATTAAAAGTATCAGGGGTTGGAAAGGTGAGGGGACTATACTTTCTTGCCAAAAGAGAAAGTTCTAGGTACCTGAGGGGGAAAATTAGTGTTTTATCTTTCTGGTTATATTATTGACCTTAATAAGTGGAAACTATATAGAGAATAGAGGAATAGATCCCCTTCCATACCACCACGCCCTCACACAACTCACATACCCCACACACTCAGAAAAATCCCCAAGTCTTCACTAATTGCCTCATACCTGAACACTCCAGAAATATGCAGAGAAGGCAGCATAATGGGTCATGAAATCCTTTCTCCAGTTACACAAGAAACTGGGACAAAAGTGGGATCTGGGAACCAGCTTAAACAAGTCTGGCAGCTCCTGCATTTTCAATCAACCAGGCGTTTAACTTAATATCAACTAGGACACTGGGGCCTTGTTGAATTTAAGTAAAAATCAATGAGTTCTGCAGAAACCTTTTGTAAAAGTAAGTCTGGAAGAACAGTCACTGAAGCGGGGGGGGGGGGGGGGGATAATTAGAGGAGTCGAGGAGTTTTTTTGGTTTTAATCTCAACCCCTGTAGAAGAAAAAAGAACACACGGAATTCTTCTCGCATTTAAAACTGAGGAGAAGCAGAAGAAACTAAACTTGCGTATCCTTTCTAAGCATGTGCTGCAAGGTAGGACATGACAGATAACTCCATATAAGTGTTGGAAAGTAAACGATGCTGAAAAAACAAAGGACCGCGTCCACGGATACTGGCTTTAAAACAAGCCGAGTGCTGAGGCAGACAAAAGGTTCTCTGTGCAGAGCCACTTGTCTACCTGCCCCTGCCAGCCCAAACAAACCGACCCGGCTTTACAGGAACAGGGGCAGGTGTGCGACTCCCAGCCTGGCAGGTTAAGAAGCATTGCAGTGCCTCCAACCTGCTCCACCCCCTCTGACAAGGCTCAGGTTCAGCGGGTAGGCGACTGCCTTGACACACTAGACATCAAAATATTTTCAAACAACACTTAGAAACGAGTTGGAAACAGTGGTCGTCCTGAATCCCTCCAGATCTCCCCCTCCAGACCTCTTGAGTCTCTCTTTAGGAACTTTCTGGACCTCCTCACCATTCAATAGCTACAATGGGAAGAGCTGCCACATCCGGTGGCCTCTAAGACCCTGCTTTAGGTAGACTCTTTGGATCTTCAGGTGGATGGGTATCCATGCCTTCCCATTCACTGTGTAGTAGGCTTCTCCTCTATGCTCTCCTCTTGCTGTGATTCGCAAGTAAGGGGGTTATACCAAGAGTTACTTCTTCCCTGGGGAGAACCACTAGCTCCCCATCCTCCATATCAGTGGTTGGCAAATTCATTATTAGTCAACAGAGGCAAATATCAACAACTCAATGATTGACATTTCTTTTGAGAGCCAAAATTTTTAAACTTAAACTTCTTCTAACGTCACTTCTTCAAAACAGACTCACCCAGGCCATGGCATTTTGTGGAAGAGCCACACTCATGTGGCTCGGGAGCCACGGTTTGCCGACCACTGTCCCAAATCAACCAAGTGGAGCAATGGTCTTCAAAGCAGCTCTGGGCCTTGCTTGCTTTGCTCTGAGAATGTGACATGCAGCACCTTAAAGGTGCAGGAGCCTGGACTTAGTATTGGAATGACTTCGGTTTAAACGAAGCCCAGATCTTCCACTAGTTTCGTGGCCATGATGCAGCCACATCACCGAGCTTTAGTTTTTTCACCTCTACCCTGAAGTACAGCCAAGGATTCTGCAGGGTTTGGAGAGGATTAAAGATAATGTGTATAAAACGCCAGGCATAATGTGTGGCATCTGGTAGGGGTCTGATAAACTGTCCCAATGTTGCTATCAGAGTAGAAAGGGCAGTCGATAGGACCTGATGCTCCTGTCTAGCTTTGTACTCCAAGACGCATTCATTTAATTTCCCAAATTTGTGTCTGCAAATTTTTGTTGATTATTTCATGCGACATCAATCAATGTCCTGTTCTCCGAGACCATTTGGGTAGATGCTGCTCTGTTGGAAAGGAAGGCACAATCCAGGGCCCAGCTGGTGCATCCGTGATCCCTGTCTCCACGATGTGACAACTCCAGGGTCTCAAAGCCCACATGTAAGTACCTCTTCACACATTAAAGATGAACTTAAACAATACCTGAGGCTGATCATCAGCTGACAAAGGACTCGGAGGTCCTGAACTGGAGCATCACTGAATGGAGCTCTTGTCCTGAGAATTGGCAACCACAAAACACCAAACTACAGCAAGAAGCCCAGGCAGCAGAAGTGCCTGCTACTTGCTGGGTTCTGCAGCAAAAGCCAGTCTCGGGGCTCCACATTCTCGGGTCTGCTGCAATGCTGCCTTCGGGGTCAATGCTGTAAAACTCCATTATGAGACCAGGATATGATGAGGCATTAACCATACACCCCTGTCTAGACGGGCTCACTAGGCAACAGCAGCTATGTTTTAGGGGCCTTGCACTGTGCCAATTATTTTTCCATATTTCCTTTACAACCAGACTACAACACAGGCATAGTCTCAATGATACATATGGGGAACTGAGGCCCAGAGAGGCAAAAGAGCTGGCCTTCGGTCACACGGCCAAAACACAAAACCAGAACACAAACCTTGTCTGTTTTACCTCAAAAGCCCATGCACTTTTCAGCGTGTGATGTCTCGATTCGTACTGAATTCGCACATGGAGGTTGAAATACACCGTCTCCATTTTGCAAATGAGGAAAATGAAACTTAAAAAGGTCCACACTTCTAAGTAATAGAGCAGGATAAGACCCAAACACACCGTCCCCCTCCAAGTGCCTGCAAGGGTGCAAACACTAAAAGGGGAAGATTTAGCATTCATTTTAGTTTTAAAAATTGAGGCAGCCAAGCCCTAGCCAGCCTGTCTCAGTGGATAGAGCAGTGGCCTATGGACAAAAGGATCCTGGTTCGATTCCGGTCAAGGGCATATACCTCAGTTGCAGGCTCCTCCCCGGTTCAGGCCCTGGTCAGAAGGCAACCAGTTGATGTGTTTCTCTCACATGGATAACTTCTCTGTGTCTTTCCCTTTCTCTTCCACTCTCTCTAAAAATCAATGGAGAAATATCCTTGGGTTAGGATTAAAAAATAATAAATAAGTAAATATTGCTCTAGAAAAAAACAATGAGGCAGCCTTGGAGGGAGAGGAGGTCCACAGTAAAGGAAGGTGAGTAAACAGGGTGCAGAACATGTGAACGAGGCAGCCTGCGGTAGGCCTATCACCTCGGTCTTCCCTGGACACAGTCTTCAGGGAAATCTCACAGATATAATCAAGTTTGCCCTCAGTCTTTGCTTTTTTTTTTTTTTTAATGAGCCACAAATTCCCAACTCAGGAGCCCCATTGCAGAAAGATATTTGTCATTTCCTGGCTGGAGCCGATGGACTTCAGCTTCTCTCCTCTCCTCTCCAGTCTTCAGGGACTTGACTCAAGCTTTTGCCATTTATTTTAATCATACAAACTCCTTTGCTCCTTCCCTCTCTGACATGATCAGTTCCGGGACCTTTCGGTGGTCAGCACAAAAAGCAATGTGCCCCACCTGTTAGGAACACTCGATATGTGGCAAAAGGTGAGCATGTGACTCAAATGGTCAAGAAGAAATTGAGTCTGAAAACAGCAAATACTGCCTGATGCCACTAATCCTACCGAAAGTTGTCTTGGTCTCAAATTGAATACCTTTATTTCCAGCAAGGGCCGAGACTACCACTCTTGGAGAATATTAAAGAGAGTAAATAATGGCACCTTTACAAATTCAGCACGTTCTCCCACCAAGAGGCTGGAGCCTACCTGCATTGAAGCTATCCCACACAGAGTGAAAGGAAATAAAATCTCTGCTCTCATCAGCAAAATAAATCAGCAGGCAGTGAGAAGGAAGGCAGAGTTGGCTTGTTAAGAAGTTAATACTGTGTAAAATTTAAGTTAAAAAAAAATAAAGAAAAATAAACAAGACAAAGCTTTCTTTGGAATCAAAGGTTCTGGAACAGCTTTGCTAATGGACATGACTAAGGTGTTGCATCTCCACACTCCCTACCCTAACGTGGAACACAGTCTCCTGAGGTCAAGGTCCAATGGCCTTGACATTTCAGCCCTCACCCACAATCGTAAGTTTACACAATAAAACTAGAGTTTTGCCATTCCTTAAACATTTTAGTCAGTCTGAGTCCCTCTTAAGAGTGGTTGCTTTAACTAATTGGGACCCTTAGACACAGATTTATAGAAAAAAATATTTAATAATAATTGGTGTATCTTTAGAGATGACTGAGTTCATTTGCCTCTGTTTTTCTGCTAGGACAGCAGTGGGCAAGCTGCGCCTTGCAAGCCACATGCAGCTCGAGAGTCGCAGTTTGCCACTCTGTTGACTAAAGAGTTTGCCGACCACTGACCTAGACTCTGGATTCCAATAATTACAGGCTGTTGTTGTTCCTTGTGATGAAGCCCCTATCCCAGTGGTCGGCAAACTCATTAGTCAACAGAGCCACAGTTTGCCGACCACTGAGCTAGGAAATCAGAGTGACACCAGTGGAAAAGGACTTGCCTAGGGGCTCCGAGGAAGTTTTAAAAGACAATTTTAATGACAATGAGAGAGCCTAGCGTGAACCCTGTATTCATAGAAAAAAAAAAAAAAGGCTTTCCCCCTCCTGTCTTCTTAATCAAAGAGGACTCTCACACTTAGGGAGATCTTTAACAGGCCTTTATAAATGTTAACATCAACTTTTGACTAATTAAGTAGTTGATGATTTCAAAAATTTTTGCACCAATATTAACTTTCACCAATATTTATTTCATTAAACATTTACTGCCTCGTTAAACCCCTATATTCTTCCCTATATCAACCCTCAGAGGTTCCTGAGATATATAAGCTATCTGTCCTTCATTTTCTTCCCATAGAACTGCATAGTCAGTGCCTTCCTGATTCCTCTCTGTGACTTCCTAATAATTTCCTTAACCAAACATGGCCCAAAGGGCACTCAACTCCATCCCTCTCAGTCCATTTCTCACTTCAGTCTTCTTCATCGCAGAAATAGTACCGCCATTGTCCCAGTTATTCAAGCCAACGAAGAGCAGTCAGCTCTGATTCTGATTCCTGCTTTTGATTTATCATCCCCATCCCACACACGAACCAAAACTTGAGGAATTTTGTCAAGTCAATGTCTAAAATAACTGTCACACATAAGCATTTCTTTCTCTTTCTACCAGTATCTTAATTCAAACCTAAAGAATGATTATGAAAATTAATTTATCCATTATCTCTCAGCTAAACTGCTGTAATAGTCTAATCTATTTTCAATCTTTCCCCCTTCCAATACATTCTATTTTTAACAGTAACCATCTTCATATATCCTATATAATAAAACCCTAATATGCAAGTCAACCGAATGGCAGAATGAACTGCAGAATGACCAGTGAAATGACCAATCACTATGATGTGCACTGACCACCAGGGGGCAGATGCTCAATGTAGCTGAGGGCATCCAGTTGGAGGCAGCTCCTGTGTTAAGCATCTGCCCCCACCCCCCAGCATTTGGGGGTGGGGCCAGCTGACGAGTGCCCCACAAGCCACCTCCTGCAAACCAACAGTCAGGCATCCCCTGAGCATGAATTTCATGCACCAGGCCTCTAATATATACATCTACACTGAGTGGCCAGATTATTATGACACCCCATCAGTACTTTGTTGGGCTACCTTTTGCCTTCAATACTGCAGTGATTCTTCTTGGCATTGACTCCACGAGATGTTGAAAGGTGATGCAAGGCATCTGACACCAGGCCTGATGAATAGCACTGTCCAGTTCTGTGAGATTTGATCGCTGTGGAACCAGCTGCCTGATGGCTCTTTTAACTTTGTCCCACAAATACTCAATTGGATTGAGATTGGTGATTGGGGGACCACCTAAGCAAGGTAAAGTCTCCCTCATGTTCTTGAAACCACTCCTGCACAATGGCATGGCACATTGTCCTATTGGAAGAAGCCATCTCCACTGGGATAGGCCATCAACATGATAGGATGAACTTGATCAGCAGTGATACTTAGGTATGTTGTGCTATTCAGATGTTGTTCCACACAAATTAAAGGGACCAAATCATGCCAGGAAAACATGCTCTAAACCATAACACTGCCCCCACCAGCTTGAAGGGTTGTACTCATGCATGTGGGGTGCATGCTTTCATGCTGTTTCCATGAAATTCTCACTCTGCCATCTGCATGATGCAATAGGAAATGTGATCCACTGGATCACATGACTTTTTTCCAATGCTCAACTGTCCAATCCTTGTGTTCCTGTGCGAATTGGAGACGTTTTATCTTGGTAACTGCAGACAGCAAAGAAGTTCAAACAGGCCTTCACCTTCCATATCCCATACAATGCAGAGTACGGCTAATTTGCCTACAAACGTCAGTTGGTCATAATAATCTGGCCATTCAGTATACAAAAGTATGTATTAGGTCATATCACTGTTGCTTATAACTTTGCAATGGATTCTACACCTCTGATAATAAAATTCCATACCCTTACCACTAATTTCAAGACCTCACAAGAGTTTGCCTCTTCCTAATTCTTCAAGGTCAACTCTGACCACTCCCCCTCACTCCCACCAGGTCCTGCGCCTGTGCTAGCCGCATTCTACCTTCTCTGGCTTTCTTTCTATAGCTTGAATCCACTAAACTGTTTTATACTTCATGGTCTTCACTCTGCTTTTTTCTCCACATGGAATATGTATCCCTTGGCTATTGACAAAGATATTTTCATTTCATCTTTCAACCCTTTTCTAATTACTTCTTCCCTCACTTCTGTCACGCTCTACCACATGATCCTGTGTGTTTTGTTCTCAGGGCTTATCATGTTCTGGAAATGCCTTCTTTAAAAGTAGTATTTACTCATCCCCACATCTTCTTCCATCCCAGCCATGAAATATAATCTACAGAGGATCAAGGCCTTTTAATCACATTCATCTTTATATGTGCCTGGTCCAACAATATCTGGAACAAAATAAGTGCTCAACACATACTTGTTGGATGAATTAATTTCCATAGCCATCATCCTTTAGGCTTCTTATGACTTTCTCAGGTACTGCTTCCTATTTTATGGTTATTTCTCTCCTGTTATTATAAAGCTTTCTCTCATCTATTCCAGCAACAACAACCCCGCCTCCAACTTTTTAATAAGATGCTTTCATTATCTATGATCAGAAAAAAATAGATTGAAAACTTGTTAGTATTGAATGTAATATAAGAGTAAATATGCTCTGAATGAAGCTCTAAGGAGATTATATTTAGTGTTATAATTTTATATCTAATTTATTCAGGAGTCTACTTTTACTTATTTGTATTTATAAGTATATGCTATAAATGACCTCTAGAGAAGGTCATAGTCTTAGCGGTGGTAACAATAACTGCCACTACTAATGGCATGAAGGGAGGCACCATAAGGAGGCACCTGTATGGAGTCAATGAGAACCCAGACTGGACTGGTCTCAGAGGCAGCAGATGGAGGAAGTACTGAAGCCAGGAGGATATAAAGGGGCACACCAGGGGTTCTGAAGCAGAACTGGCAGGGTGTGCCTGTAGCTGGCTGGATCATGGTGCCCCAAAAGGTCTACTGCAGCCTGGAGGAGTATGTGCTAGAAGGCTTGGAAGGTTAGTCAACACCTTTATTACCCACTTGGTCAAAGACATTGAAAGTACGCTCATCAGCCCTTCAGATGCCACAAGACTGGGAAAGCTAACTAGCAGGTTGAATGAGTGAATCAAATTTATAAAGATTATAACAGGCTGGAATGATGGATAATAACTAGTAAGATGGGATTGTATAAGGAAAACATATTGCTTAGGTGGGATCCCTGGCTAGATGAATCACCATCAGAGATGAACATCCACAAGGAAAAATCATAAAAAGAGAATGTGTATCTTTAATTCTTTCATCCAAGGAGCTGGACTGAGAGAACAACACACACAACATTATTGACCTAATCTCCAAGAGCCATGTCTTCCTACCTGTAGATGCCAATTCCTTGGGCTCTTATTCCACCAACTAAGCAAACAATAATTGCATATTGGAGTTGCTTCCCACATTTTTGTTTTGAAAATAGTCAAACATAGAAAACTTGAAAGAATCCTCTAATGAACCATCCTATGTCTATCACTTAGATTTAAATTCGTTAAGATTTTACTTTTGTGATTATGTGTTTCTATGTCCCATGCATTTAAAAATAACTCAAAAAATCTTCAGCATACATTGCATAACCATATCATCATTATCACATTATCAAGATGGTATTATCACTTAATAATTCTCTAATAATACTGAATTTCCAGCCCACATTCAAATCTCCCTAGCTCATTCACAGTATCTTTTATAACTGTCCTTCACACTGAACCCAATAGAAATTCCCATGTTACATCTGGTTGCTTTATCTACAATAATCTTCCAGAAGAACCACTCCATGCTTTTTGTTTGGGATTGGTCTGATCGGTTTCCTTCTAATGTCAGTTAACTAATTCCTTTATTCTCAGTATTTCAAACTAACTGAAAATTAGGTCTACATCTTGATGAAATTCACCTTGCACATTTCGGACAAGAATGCTTCATAGATGATGGTTTTTCAAAACCTTGTATTCTGTTGGAAGGCTCATCACATCCATCTGTCTGACGTTTAGTGATGAGAAGTTGGGTACATGGATAAAGTAGTGACCGCAAAAATCTCTCCTTTATAAATGCTATGTTTTTCCTTTTACAATTAGCAAGGAACCTGTGGCATCATGCTTTCACACAGTGTGAGCATATTTTTTTACCAACAAGATTTTATATCAAGATTTTAACATCCACTGGCAATCCTGAGCTGTGTCCATTATCTCCTAGGAACCGTGAAAGTAGAGTGTTTCTAATATTATCATTACTTCTTTATTAGCTGCCATTCTTGATTAAAGAAGAACGTTCCTTCATCAACTGCAGATGAATTACATTTCCTCCTAAGAATTCGCATTAGGTGCATAGATCTCCCTTACACTTGAGAATTCCAATCAAATAGTCTATGGTTTATAACAGGGGTCAGCAGGTGTTTTCTGCAAAAAGCCTGATAGCAAATATTTTAGGCTTCACAGGCCATATGGTCTCCGCCGCAACTATTCAATTCTGCCACAGTAGCATGAAAAGCAGCCATGACAATACATAAGTAAGGGGATGTGGATGTAATCTGATGAAACCATACTTACAAAAACAAGCGGAGGGCCAGATTCAACCCTCAGACCATAATTTGCCCACCCTGGTATTGAATAATATATAATAATAATAATAATAATAATAATAATAATAATATCCACATTTTTCAAACACATTTTATTTGCGCTACTGACTGGCTTTAAAAGCATTAAAGCATTTTCACTTCTATCTCGCAATCTGTTCTTCACAACAGCCATATAACATACACGGCCCATACATATAATTGCTATTACACAGATAAGATAATGCTAAGAGTGGATTTCTCCACTCCTTGCCTGATGCTTATATTCAACAGTCTTTCTTTATGTAGAAAGGCACACCCCCCCAACCTAAGATCATGAGCAACACATCCAATATCCCTAAGACTTCTGAAAAATTAAAGGTCAAACACCCTAATCTCCAAATTACGCTTTCCCCAGAGAGTTAGTTATTGATTTGCCAAAATGAAAAATAAACCATAAACATACTCTGAAGGCTATGGTTATGTTTCCATTTCCATGAAAAAAAAAATATTCAAAATGTTCTGAAATGCATAACCCAAGTGGAAATTAATGCCTGGGCTTAGTTTGTTAGCAGAACATAATAATAAGCAGACATGTAAACCCTTTCACACTGCCATTAACTCTGCCACTAAATCTATGAAAATGTCAGAAGCCACAGTTTTCCTCCCTAAGTGATTAGCAGATGGTGAAATATATATCACCATGCTGAACACTGTAAAGTGCTACTCCATAGCCAGTTAATATTACTGTTGTCACTGATATTATTAGAGACAGAAATGATCCTTACATGATTACAAAACACATATTTTGCCTACCCAAGTAAACTTGGATCTGTACTAGGAAATGAAGACTGTATTTAAATACATAGCAACAATCTCTAAATCAGGACTGTTTGCTCTTGATTCCAACCAACTTAGAGTATTGATGAAAACAGGACATTGAAGGGATCATATTCCTTTTTTTTTTAATGCAGAATTTGTCTTGAACTCAATGGGAAAAGACCAGGTTACTTAAAGTTGGGAACATCTTAGCTATCATCTTATAGTCACACCTCCAAATCTTAGCCATCGTCTTTTTAAAAAAAAAAATTTTAAGTATTACATAAGTCTCCTTTTCCCTCCATTGACCTCTCTCTAGCTGCTCCTCCCCTTCCCCTCCCACCTGCACAGCCATCATTTTTATAATCACACCCCTAAATCTTACCTATGGTCTTATTGTCATACCTTCAAATCCTAGCCATGGTCTTATAGTCACACCTGCATAACATGTTGACAGAGTTTCTGACATGCAGCTGTCCTATGAAAGACAAAAAGGAAGGATGCCAACTTTATGAGGCAATTAGTAGGACCTGACAATTTACATTAGGCCTATTCCTAATATTTGCAGGGGCAAGAATACAAATGAAAGCCTACACATTGTAGGTTTAGTACTCTCCAGTTATAAATACTGCTAGTAAATAGTTAAGTCAAATAAGTTCTATTCTACCTTTAAAAATATTTCATGACTGTAACATTTCAAAATGTGTGTAAAGCAGTGGTTTTTATATAACTGAAAGTCAGTGAAATATCAAAGACAATTGAATTTAATTCTCCTTGCACACATTTGGGTGTTGCGATGATGGGCCTGTGATTTAGGGGTGAGTAGTGGTCTAATATTGTGAAACTAGAGGCCCAAAGCATGAAATTCATGCATGGGTGGGGTCCCCAGGCCTGGCTGGCAATCAGGGCAGAAATGTGGGGCAACCGGTGGGGTGATTGGGGCGCTGCCAGCTCCCTGGCCCTGCCCCACCCCATACCCCCGCCACAGCAGCTAGTCACCTCCCTCTGGGGGGCAACTGGTGGGGTGATCAAGGAGGAAGGACCATTAGCATCCACCTTGGCTGGTCTGGGGCCTGTGGGCTAGGGGAAGCTCCTGCATTGAGCATCTGCCCCCTGGTGATCAGTACGTGTCACAGTGACTGGTCATTCTGCCGTTTTTTTGTCAATTTGCATATTTGGCTTTTATTATAGAGGATGTTCTTTAGACACCATGTGTAAGAATTGCAAAGAGCTCACTGCAAAAAAGAAAAGAGAAAAAGAAAAAAGAAAGAGCTCACTGATTCATAAGTAGCTCTGGAACCATGAAGAGAAGCAAGAAAATGATTGCTCAGTGCTATTGGAAAATAATACTTTTTATGTAATAAACTACTCCACTCATGCTGAGAGAAAGGTTTTACAATTTAATTAGTCTTTTGTTTTACCTAAGTGTTTTTTGCTGATCAAACCCTCCCCACACTCCAAGGCAGCAGTTTCAGACAGCACAACCCACAAATCCTCACAGCATTCAAATGCATCCACCTTTCATTTGAGAACATTGGACAGGAGACGTGGGAAAGAGTGTCCCTGAGGGCTGAGAGGGAGTGTTTAGCTACCAACACTGAGTGCTCAGTCCTGAGTAGCACAGACAGCACATATTCTTTATCAAATTCAGGTGCGTGTATATGCTCAGCCGGTGTGGCTCAGTGGTTGACCATCAATCCACGAACTAGTAGGTCATGGGTTTGCTTCCAAATCATGTCCAGCTCAACCCTGAGCAGGGGGTGTGCAGGAGGCAAATGATCAATGATTCTCTCTCACTGATGTTTCTCTCTCTCTCTCCCTCTCCCTTCCTCTCTCTGAAGTTAATAAAAACATATTTTTAAAATAATACATGTGGGTTTGTAATTGTTGAACATAAAGATCTCCAAAGTGTGTAGCCCAGGGCAAATGCCCCTCTTGCCCAGCTTTAGAGGTAGTATTGCTTGATATTCATTTCCTTACTCAAGGCAGCTGTGACTCACTATTTTTCAGTGTCTATCCCTAAGTCCACTGTGCTTCAGAAGTGAGGGTTTTAATGACACTCAAAATAGCTACTTAGCACTATTCAAAGATAATTCCAGTTTCTCACTAGGCATTTTATGTGGGCAGGGCAAGGGAACAAACACTGGGCTGTACAAGACAAAAGGGGGAGAGAAAAACTGGGCACGTATTTCTTTCAGATTCCTTTTTCTCCAATTTGGTCTTATCGTAGGAAAATCACACTTGTGCTTCCTAACACCTTAGCACTGGAACCTTCTTTAAATATTTACCCACTAAGCATGTGTCAGGCACCGTCCTGGGCTCTGAGGATAAAGAGACTGGTCACTCCTATTAGAGATCCCAGTATTCTATAGCCATGGACTTGCTCTCACCTTTTCCTAGGCCACTGCCAACGAGAGTATTCTATACTCCTTTCTATCACTTTCCCTTTCACTCCTTCCCCTTTTTAGTATAAGTTATTTCCTGCAGCATAACAGGAGGATGCTGGCTGGCAAGTCCTGTGTTGCCTCTGTAACGGTCCTGTAATAGACAGAAGATGCATTCAGTGTTACACAGTCTAACGATGAAAAACCAGACACCTTTCCATGGGGCTTGTTGGAAGGTAGAACCAACATTATTTCGCCTTCTCTCTCCAACCCATGCTGCTCTACACCTACGTGGTGATATAAAGTCGAACGAGAGGAAAGAAGGGAGGCAGAGCTGCTGGAGGACTTCTTGGAGAAGCTATTCTCCCCTCCCCAACAATAAGGAGGGAGGGAAGCTCCAAGCAAGAGGGAAAATGACATGATGTGCCCCCTAAAATGTCAGGTGACTCATTCCGTTTGATAGCAAGTCCCTGTACTGGGGAAAGGCAAAGAGCCCTAGGAAGGGATGTGTGAAAAGGGAAAGTCCTGGAAGTTTCCTATCCCCAAGACATATGCAGGTTAGATCTGAGCATGGGAGTAAGCCACAGAGATGGAAACACCACCAATACAGGCACAAGCATAGGGTCAGGCATGTGATGTCTCCAATGAGGGTTCAACTAGGTTTGTGGTTGGCAAACTGAGGTTTGTGTAGCCACATGCGGCTCTTTGGTCCATTGAGTGTGGCTCTTCCACAAAATACCATGGCCTGGGCAAGTCTATTTTGAAGAAGTGGAGGTAGAAGAAGTTTAAGTTTAAAAAATTTGGCTCTTGAAAGAAATTTCAAATGTTGTACTCTTGATATTTGGCTCTGTTGACTAATGAGTTTGCCGACCACTGAACTAGGATATAGGGCTGAGTCAAGCACAAGGAGTCACATGGGAGTAAGGCCTTGGTCAGGAGGGCTTGATGGGAGGCACCAGCCTCCTCAAGCAGCTCGTGGACTAAGTCATAAACTAGGTCAGCAGCAATAACAAACCAAAACGAGTCATGGCGATGGACAGAACAAATTGGCAGCAGTTATTAAACAAAATGAAAACATTTCATGTAGGATACCAAAGTAATCAGAGAACAGGAAAATTTGTTTAATAAATATTTATTGTTCAGATTATTATAATTGTTCCTTTTTTTCCCATAGCTCCCCTCCACCTGGTTCCCACCCCACCCTCTGCCCTTACCCGCCCCCACTGTCCTCATCCATAGGTGTACGATTTTTGTCCAGTCTCTTCTCACACCCTCTCACCCCTTTCTCCCTGAGAATTGTCAGTCCACTCCCTTTTTATGCTCCTGATTCTATTATATTCACCATTTTATTCTGTTCATCAGATTTTTTATTCACTTGATTTTTAGATTCACTTGATAGATATGTATTTGTTGTTCATAATTTTTATCCTTACCTTTTTCTTTTTTCTCTTCTTAAAGAATACCTTTCAGCAGTTCATATAATACTGGTTCAGTGGTGATGAACTCCTTTAGTTTTTTCTTATCTGTGAAGCTCTTTATCTGACCTTCAATTCTGAATGATAGCTTTGCTGGGTAATCTTGGTTGAAGGTTCTTGCTATTCATCACTTTGAATATTTCTTACCACTCCCATCTGGCCTGCATAGTTTCTGTTGAGAAATCAGCTGACAATCCTATGGGTGCTCCCGTGTAGGTAATTAACTGTTTTTCTCTTGCTGCTTTTAACATTCTCTGTCTTTTGCTCTTGGCATTTTAATTATGATGTCTTGGTGTGGTCCTCTTTGGATTCCTTTTGTTTGGGGTTCTGTGTGCTTCCTGGACTTGTAAGTCTATTTCTTTCATCAGGTGAGGGAAATTTTGTCATTACTTCTTCAAATAAGTTTTCAGTATCTTGCTCTCTCTCTTCTTCTGGCATCCCCATAATTCTGATGTTGGTACGCTTGAAACTGTCCCAGAGGCTGCTTACACTATCTTTATATTTTTGGATTCTTTTTTCTTTTTGCTTTTCCAGTTGAGTGTTTTTTGCTTCTTTGTATTTCAAATCTTTGATTTGATTCTTGCGATCCTCTAGTCTGCTGTTGGATCTCTGATAATATTTTTTTATTTCAGTCAGTGTATGCTTAATTTCTAGTTGGTCCTTTTTCATATCCTCGAGGGTCTCACTAAATTTATTGGCCTTTTCTAGAAAATTCTTTAAAAAAAAAAAACCTAACTGTGGTTTTGAACTCTATATCCAGTCATTTGCTTTCCTTAATTTCTTTCTTTTGTGACCTGTTTCTTTGTCTCTGCATTTTGGCTGCTTCCCTGAGTTGATAGAGTGGCTTTGTGTGCTAGGTGTCCTATAGGGCTCAGTGGCTCAGCCTTCCCAGTCACCTGAGGTGGACACGCTTGGTGCACCCCTTTGTGGGCTGTGTGCACAGTCTTGTTGTAGTTAAGTCTTGATTGTGGTTATCACTGGAGGAATTGACCTACAGACCAATTGGCTGTGAGTATCAGCTGTGTCTACGCTGAGAGAACTTCTGTGCTGGAGACATCCTTATGAGACAAGACTTGCAAAAGCTTCTGTGCTCAACTTGGATGGGGTGGAGTCTCAGGGTGGAGCAGAAGCATTAGCTGGCTGTCAGCCCTGCCCGAAGAAGGCTCCTGGGTCTCAGTGTCCCATGGTAATTGCTGCAAGCACCTCTGAGAGAAAGCTGCCCTCAAGTGCCACCTGCTGCCAGATAGTCCAGTTTCTCCCTAAATGAGTCTGGTCCCCAGAGTCTCACCCAGAACTGAAGTTCAGAGCATTCAGAAGCTTTTGTTTCCCTCCTGAATGAGAAAGCCTGCCGCTTCTCAGTTGCCAGCCCTCTCCATGCACTTACCTCAGTACCTCTACCTTCCACAGTTCCTCTGAGTCTCAGTGTGCTTTTCTCTTTCCTTCTAGTTGTAGAATTTCCACTCAGCCAGCCTTCTGTGGTTCTGGATGATGTCCATTCTGTCTTTAAGTTGTAGTTTTGAAATTGTTGTGCGAGGAAGCAGTTTAGGTGTTTACCTATGTCACCATCTTGATTTCCCTCACAACAGGAAGTTCTTAAACCTATTCATCAAGCAGCTCTGGTGAAAAATAGATGAAGCTACAGAGAAATCTGGAGTGTGCCTAGGTGTGTGCCCTTAAATGGAGCGCTGGGAAGTTCAACCCTATTTGCTACCTCCCCGCTGCTTGGAGTTGTAATAAAAAGTAATTCTGTTTGTCTTGATTGGCAAAATCATTTAAAGTTGGCAGAAAGTCTGGCTTAAATGTTTGCAAATTGTCTACATTTACAGCTGGGATCTCTTTTCCCCAAACTGCAGAGAACAGAAAATTGAACTCTGCATTTTTCTCTTTGTACTTTCTTCCTCTTGCTTCTCATCTTCGTGGTCACCCATTAAAGTGATCGCCTTTGCAAAGGAGATCAGAAATTGCTTCAGAAAGAGTCTGTTCTTCTAAATGACATTGTTAAGATGGGAGTGTGTGTTTTTTTAATAAATCTATTTCTTCTCTGATCTCTTCACTTTGCAGCTAAAGTCTTTCAACCTGCTTGGGATGAAAGAAGTACGGTAGAATATTGATTTTTTTTTTTTTTTTGCTTCCCGTATAAATTCTTGACAAATGGTGAACAAAAGCTTATCTGGAAGTTTTGACATCCAATTAAAATTTTACTCTCAAGTGAAAATTTCTCTTAAAAAAAAAAAAGAGGCGGGGGGGACACTCCAACTTTTGTGCACTCCTCATACATCTTCATCTCACTGGTGACATGTCCCAGGACCAGTCCCAAGAAACTAATCTTAAGATTAACTTAGGCCCTAGCTGGTTTGGCTCAGTGGATAGAGTGTCGGCTTACGGACCGAAGGGCCTCAGGTTCAATTCAGGTCAAGGGCAGGTACCTCGTACCTTAGTTGCAGGCTCCTTCCCAGCCCGGGCCTTGGTCAGGGCATATGCAGAAGGCAACCAATGGATGTGTTTCTCTCATATCAATATTTCAGTCTGTCCCTCTCTTTTCCACTCTCTCTTAAAACCAATGAAAAAATATCCTCAGGTGAAGATTTATTTAAAAAAAAAAACATTATGCCAAAACTGGTTTGGCTCAGTGGATAAAGCATCGGCCTGTGGATTGAAGGGTCCCAGGTTCGATTCCGGTCAAGGGCATGTACCTTGGTTGTGGGCACATCCCCAGTAGGGGGCGTGCAGTAGGCAGCTGATCAATGTTTCTCTCTCATCAATGTTTCTAACTCTCCCTCTCCCTTCCTCTCTGTAAAAAAATCAATAAAAATTTTTTTAAAAAGATTAACTTAGAGAGACAGAGATATAAAGGTGTGTGTGTGTGTGCGCGCGCGTGTATACATTTGTGTGCCAAAGGAAAAGTAAGGCATGGAATCTATTGGAGGGATACTGGTATCTTGTGAATTCCATGGTTATTTGGGTCCAGGCTCTGGGTAGGTCTGGCCATGGAGAGATAAGACACAGCAGATTGGGAGGGAAGAGTATCAGGCACAGCATGCATGTGAGTGCAGAGGCAGGAAATTAGAGGCTGGGGAAGGACACCTGGACAGGTCTGATGTACTGTTTAAATGACTGACCCATCATTTGTAAGATGAGAAGTCAGGTAAAAGTCTGCAGAATGAATTGAAGGCAGCTTCCAATAGATCCATTTTATAAAACATTTAATACTATTTAAATTGGTTCTTTACTCATTATGTTGTTTTTTGTCTTTATATTTCTTTTATTGATTTTAGAGAGGAAGAGAGAGGGAAAGAGAGATAGAAACATCAATGATAGAGAGAATCACTGATTGGCTGCCTCTTGCACGAACCCCCCCTGGGGATCAAGCCTGCAACCTGAGCATGTGCCCTTGGCCGGAATCAAACCTGCAACCCTTCAGTCTGCAGGCTGACGCTCTATCCACTGAGCCAAACCCACTAGGGCTGTCTTTTGTTTGTGTATGTTTGTTTGTTTTGCCTCTGAATCTCTCCGTTCATCAGCATCATCTGCTGCAACTTTGCCTGACAAGCTTTCTCTACTTCCTTTTTATGCCTCTTCTCCAACCACTACCTGAAAGTATTATAGGAAAGAGAAAAGGACATTTGGTGCTAAACACCCTGTTGACTATGTAAAATTAGTAATAAAGAACTGAGACAATGATTATAATTCTGCACCCCACCAACAGAAAGATAAATGCCTAAGTACACATACATATATAGGCATACACATATCTACACATTTATGCTACAGGCATACACATATACAAGTACACATAAATGCACACATGCATACATTTGTACACAGGCATGCACAGGATTACACATGCATAAATATACTCACAGAGAATAAAAAATAAATAAAAGGCAAAGGTAATCCTCCCCTTTAAAGACAAACCTGGTCCTGAAAGAGCCTGCCAACCTTCTCTGCTCACAGGGTTCACTGTGTCGCCCCAAGTCCCTCAGCACTTTCCCACGGAACACAAACAATACGCTGCGGATAACCTAACTTCACCATGACCATCATTGCTTTACAGCACCAGAGAGCAGCTTGGAGTGATGGACTTAGGTTCCTAAGCCTCTAGAATGCCAAATCCCAACTTTGTAACATGAGTTTGTGCCGCATCAGGAGCCGTAAGCATTCCCACATCCACACATCCTACGTTCCCACACGGGCTGTGCTTGTCTTTTCCAGCTGCGCCCACCTTGCCTCTCAGGGTACTCGGCATTGGCCTTGATTCCTGACCGGGTTCTGCTAGCCAGTGTGGCTTATCCTCCCTGCCAGAGAGAAATGGTACCTTTACATTTTAGTTAGGAAGCAAACCTACCCACTGCCCGAGGGAGAGCCAATCTCCATCTTCCAAGCTGAGTCGGGATGCACAGAAATGCAAGAGACCCATAGAGAACTGTCTTCCAACAACAGCATCTAAACCACGAGGAATGACAGTGGGGAGGAGTGGTTCTCTACCAGGAAGCAACATGCGCTGATACCAGGAAAAATGCAAAAAGAAGTACCACCCACCTTAATCCGGGTATCGTCTAACTCCGGGAATATGGGATCTCTCTCTGGCCCCCACCTCAGCCTTTCCTGCTGGGAGCACCTGACACTGCTTTTGCACCTGGGTGAGTTGCATCAATGCCAAGTTCAGGCTGTGATTTCCATCTGGCAACATGTTTCCCTGAAACCACTTCTTTGAAAAAAAACAAAAAAAAACCTTGAAATCCTAGGGGTAAAAATATCACCGCAGAATCACCTTTCTGCATGGACCATGAGTGATGAGCACCAGGAACTTCCATCTAAAATATCCTGGCTACTTAGCCTGAGTCTGTGAAGTACTTGACTTAGACAAGTGTGTCCCTGCCTGATTACTTGCTCCACCCTAAAGCCTCAAGTGCACACAACAAAAAAGGAGAATCAGGACCCACTGTGTAGGCATGGAGGTCCATGCTGTGCTGAAGTAGAAGAGTAAAAGGCCTTGGGTTCAGAATCTGCTTGTCATGTAAGCAGGAACCTACCTGCTCGTGAACTCTGAAAAACGCTCTGGGCATAAGCTCCAAGGATGGCATCTAGGAAGGGAACATGGGCCGGAAAAGATACAAACTAAGTATGGAGTGCAAGAAGGAAGAACATTTCATGGGCCATGCTAAAAGACAAAGGGTCACCCCAAAAATGAAGGCATTTAAAATTTCACAAAACTATCTCTGAAAGAATCCTGTTATTTTGAGCCAAAAACATGTTCCTCAAGCATTAAGCTTTATTGGGGGAAAATGATATACAGATCAGTTCTCTGAGTCACAGACATGGTTCTATTAATTTCAGAATCAGACTGCCTGAGAAAGGAGTTTTAAAAGAGACACATGTTTTGAACTTATCTGAGCAAGTGGAATGGGTGGCACCTGTCTGTAGACAGATGCTATTGAGCAGGTTTATTTTTTGCTGCTCTCCAAAGTTTTTCCTACAATTTCAAGCATTCCAGAGCTTTATCCATCCATCTATCCATCCATTCATCATCTATACATTCAGCCAATCACTGAACAAATGTTTACTGAGTGACTACCATATACCAGGCACTGCTATCCACTGAAGATTCAGCAGTGACCTAACATATATAGCCCTTTCATGGAGTTCACAACCCAAGAAGAAATACTGTTATTCATACAGTAAAAACACAGAGAAACATCAATCAGGACATCAAACCTCAGGGAAGGTAGGAGATGATGGGGGTAAAGGGGAGTGATCAACCAAAGGACTTATATGTGTGCATATAAGCCTAATCAATGGACACAGACAACAGGAGGGTGGGGCAGGAATAGGAGGTGGGAGGTAATGGGGGAATAAGGACGCATATGTAATACCTGATTCAATAAAGAAATTTAAAAAATAAAGTAAAAACGCAAAGAAATGTCATAAAGTACTATAAAGATTATACAGAGAAAAGCTCTCTGAAGTAGAATAAATAGGAACATGCCCTTTGTGTGCTTAGGCATGGCTTCTCTGAGGAAGTGATAGTGTTGTTGAGAAGAATAGACTGTACAGTTACTAACAGGTGAATAAAGAGGAGAGAAGATGGCTTCCCACCGAGAGCAGAGAGCAGGAGGCATGGCTGGGTCCTGAATGGAGGCAGGTGAGATGACACAACGGTGAGGGAGATGTAGAGGGAACAGGGCAAAGTCAGAGAACAAAGCTGGTCACACTTTATGGACTCATAAGCCAGAATATACAGGGCCTCCCGATCTGGGAGGTAATAAACGGGGAGTGATGTCACGTGACTTAGTTTTTAAAAGATCACTCCAGCTTCTGCATGGATAATAAGTCTAGGGACTCAGAAAGGAGGTAAAGGACTATTTAGGGAACAGATTCTCAGTGTGAGGTCGGAACAACAGCATCATCTGCATCACCTAGAAACTTAGATAAAGCAGATTCTTGGGGGCTCCATGCCAGACCTGGTAAATCAGAAAACACTGCTCTGGTGCTATTATTTGTGGTTTAACAAGTTGCCCAGATGATGCTGATCCACATCAAATTCTGCAAACTACTCCTCTAGGAGACTTGTAACAGGATGGTGACGGTAGAAATGAAAACCATTAATCTATGTATAATCCTATTCAACATAAAACTGGAAGTCCTTGCTAGAGCAATTGGGCAAGAAAAGGAAATACAAGGTATCAGAATTGGAAAGAAAAAAGCAAAATTGTCTCTATTTACAGATTAAGTGGTTTTTATATATAGAAAATCTTAAAGCCTCAACCAAAGGATGTTAGACGTAATCAATAAATTTGTTTAGTTGCAGGATACAAAATTAGCATACAAAAATCAGTCGCATTTCTATATACTGACAACGATATTTCTGAAAAAGCAATGAAGAAACTGAACTCATTTACAATAGTATCGAAATAATAAAATACTTAGGAATAAATTTAAGTAAGGAGGTAAATAATCTCTATTCTGAAAACTATAAGACACTGATGAAAGAAACTGAAGAAGACACAAATAAATGGAAAGGTACCCTGTGTGCATGGGTTGGAAGAATGATATTGTTAAAATGTCAATACTATCAAATGCCATCTATAAATTCAATGCAATCCTTATTGAGATTTCTTTGGCACTTTCTACAAAAGTAGAAAAAACACTCCTAAAAAGAAAAACGTCCTCAAATAACCAAAGAAATCTTGAGAAAGAAGAACAAACCAGGAAATATCATACTTCCTGATTTGACACTATATTGTAAAACTATAGTCATCAAAACTATATGGTACTGACATAAAACAGATAAACTAATGCTACAGAATTGAGAGCCCAGATGTGAACTTAAGCATATACAGTTAACTAATATTGGACAAAGGAGCCCAGAATATTCAATGAAGAAATTATAGTTCTTTAACAAACTGTGCTGGGATCATTGAACATTCAGATGTAAAAGAATGAAACTGGACCCATTCCTTCCACCACTCAAGAATTAATGAGAAGTGGATTAAAAATTTTAATGTAAGACATTAAATTCCTCTAAGAAAACAGAGGAGAAAAGCTCCTTGACATGGGCCTTGGCAATGATTTTTCAGATATGACAGCTGAAGCACAAGCAACAAAATAAAAAACAAGTGAGACAACATCAAACTAAAAGCTGTACACAGCAAAGCAAACAATCCACAAAGTGAAAGGACAACTAACTAAAAAGGGGAAAAAGTATTTGTAAGCCATATAAGGGGTTACTATTCAAAACATATAAAGTACTCATACAACTCAATAGCAATAAATAAATAAATACATAAATAAATAAGCAAACAAACAAATAACAGTTAAACATGGGCAAAGGATCTGAATATACATTTCTCCAAAGAACTCCAAAGAAGATACTAGTATATGAAAGGCCAATAGGTATATGAAAAGATGCTCAACATCTCTAGCAATTAGGAAAATACCAATTAAACCACAATGAGATATCATTTCTTATCTGCTAGAATGACCATCATAAAAAAGACAAGAGATAACAAATGCTAGTGTGGATATGGAGAAAAGGAAACCCTTTTACATTTTACACTGTTGCTGTGCTTGTAAATTGTGCGAAATAGTATGAAGGATCCTCAAAAAAATTAAAAGTAGAACTATCAGACAACCCAGCAATTCCACTTCTGGGAATATATCCAAAGATAACAAAAACACGAACTCAAAATGACATGTGTGGCCTCATGTTCATATCAGCATTATTTACAATAGACATGGATACAACCTAAGTGTCCATTGGTGAATGACTAAATAAAGAAGTTGTGATAAACATACACATACACACACACACAATGGAATATTATTCAGCCCTAAGAAAATACCAGGAGCCAGCCTGGTGTGGCTCAGTGGCTGAGTGTAGACCGAAGAACTAGGAGGTCATAGTTCAATTCCCGGTCAGGGCACATGCCCAGGTTGCAAGTTCAATCCCCATGTGGGGCGTAAAGAAGGCAGCGATCCATGATTCTCTCTCATCATTGATGTTTCTATCTCTCTCTCCCTCTTCCTTCCTCTCTGAAATCAATAAAAAGATATTGAAAAAAAAATCCAAAAAACTAAGAAATCCTACCATTTGTGACAACATGGACAAACCATAAAAGCATTAATTATACTAAGTGAAATAAGTCAGACAGAGAAACACAAACACTGCATGATCTCAGTAACATGTTAAACTCTTTAAAAAAACACACAAAAACTCATAGAAAATGAAATCAGATTTGTATCACCAGAAGTGGAGGCTGGAAAAGGGGGAATTGGAGGAAGGTAGCCAAAAGGTACAAATGTCCAGTTACAAGACCAGTAAGTACTAGCAATGTCACATACAGCATCATGACTAGAGGTATAACATTAGTGTATAATAAACAGTTGTTAAGAGAATAATAAATCCTAAGAGTTGTCATCACAAAGAGAAAAATTCCTTGTCTTTATTGTTTTCTTCTTTCTTTTTAGAGTCTCTATATGAGAAGATGGACATTAGCTGGACCTACTGTGGTAATCATCTACAATGTATGTAAATCAAACCATCATGCTGTGTGCCTTGCACTTATACACTGATGTAGGCCAATTATCTTTCAATTAACCTGAGAAAAGGTATTAATGGGTGCTCCTTACAAATTTAGCAAAAGTGGCGAATGCAGTGCCACTTGGAAGCCCCAGAAGAACAACTAAGTCAGCAGGTCTTTCAGTACAAACCACAGTATAGCTGCTGTCTTGCAGTCATTTCATTTGCTGACTTAAGGCTTTCTCATCCTAAGGACATCGACACTTAGGCATCTTAAAGAGTGGCTGCATCCAAGAGCTAACAGTTGAAGTATTCAATTCCATTCAACCAGTCTTGAGGGAGGACCTGCTGGCTACAGAGTGAAACGATGAGTATCAGAAGCCTATAAGAACCTCAACATGTTTGTAAATAACACATTCCAGGCAGGTCTAGAAAATACGAATGGAGAGGTAGAGGAATTCTGGAAGGCAGTAGTTGTTTTGTAAAAGCTGGTGTAAAATGCAGTGTGCAAAGGGAGGGGAAAATTGCTATGTTGGTCCTAACCTGACCACTATATCCTGCTGTTATAACTGATCATTCTTAGCTCCTTCAAACCCATCCTTCCCCCAAAACACACCCACACCACCTCACACAGACATCCCATTTGGGTGGAAAAAAAAGAAAAGGAAGAACACATTAAGTAGCACTCCTCTGCAGCTGAAATGACAAAAAAAAAATCAATTAACCCTACTCAAGAAATAAAAAACACCAATTTCATGGACATAGTTTTTCCTATTTTCTCTAGTTTAGGAAGGTCAACTGAAAGACTTGAGAGAGAGAACAACATTTTCAGATCAGTCTCCAAATGCATCCATCTAGAGAGAACATCAGATTTGTGGTGAGGACACTGGGACCACAAAAGGCATCCAAGGAAGTCAGGGACTTGGCCACGTCACACTAGTCACAGTAGACCTGACACTACGGCCTGCCAACTCCCCCAACTCTTTTTCTCCCCCTCGCCTTCTTTCCAATGACTCATTATGCCAGAAGGTGTTCATTTTATTAAAAAGTGTGTAAGTAAACTTCATTTAATGAGTATTAAATAGCGCACTGCATATTATTCCGGTTTAATCAAGAGGCAGTCTGTTCAAGTAACTCCAGGCCCTGAACATTCTGGCTAAGGTTTCACTCTGTGTTTTTAACTACTGTTCTGCTCTCAGCATCAGAAGTGCTTGCTTGCGTGCCATGAAGGTAATCATTAGAGCAGTGGTTCTCAACCTTCCTAATGCCGTGATCCTTTAATACAGTTCCTCATGTTGTGGTGACCTGCAACCATAAAATTATTTTCGTTGCTACTTCATAACTGTAATTTTGCTACTGTTAATAAATCGTAATGTAAATATCTGTGTTTTCCGATGGTCTTAGGCCATCCTGCTAGCGGTTCTCAACCTGTAGAGCCTAAGACCATCGGAAAACACAGGTATTTACATTATGATTCATAACAGTAGCAAAATTACAGTTATGAAGTGGCAACGAAAATAATTTTATGGTTGGCGGTCACCACGACATGAGGAACTGTATTAAAGGGTCGCGGCATTAGGAAGGTTGAGAACCACTGCATTAGAAGAACTAGACACACTTCTGAGTGCAGGAGAGTCACGGAGTAACCAAGCGAGACCTGCTTCTTGGCAACAGCAATTAGGCAATCCAAACTGCCAGAGTGAAGCAACACCTCACCTCACACAGAATGGAGATGAGAAAAAGATACAAAACGAAGATCAAAAAAGCAGCAGCAGCTCCTATAATACCCTCATCTAAAAACAGACCAGCCAGGCCGCAGTCCCTCGGTTGGTTGAACATCCTCCTCCTTGCACAGAAAGGTTGCTGGTTTGATTCCTAGTCAGGGCACATAGCTGGGTTGTGGGTTTGGGCCTGTCTAGGGCACATACAGAGACAACTGATCTCTCTCTCTCTCTCCTCTCAGGTGAGGACTAAAATTTAAAAAACAAACAAACAAACAAAAAACCCAGCCCAGACTGTTATCACTCTATATACCAAAAGGTTGCTGGTTCAATTCCCAGTCAGGACAAATACCCAGGCTGAGGCTCAATCCCCAGTAGGGGGTGTGCAGGAGACAGCCACTTAATGCTTTACTCTAGCATTGTTGTTTCTCTCTCTCTCCATTCCCTTACTCTCTCTCTCTTAAAATCAATAAAAATATTTTTTTAAAACCCCAAACCTTAAAAAGTATATCAATCAATATTCTTTGTTTTCTCACAATAAAGAACAGCTGGCCAGAGTGGGAGTTTTGCTAGGGACAAATGATTTCTATGATGCGGTTCACAAAAGTTTATTTGTTCTGGTCATTTTCTCTCATTTATTCTTCACAGATCAATATTCGCCTTCAGTTCCTCCCCCACAATTTAGCAACCGGAATGATTTTTCCTGCAGAGAAATTGTGACTCATTGGGGGGTTTGGTCCGGGCATCCATAGCAGATTGAAATTGGGGAAACCTTCCTGTGTAATATTGATGTCAGCACATTGGCTGGGTTTAGATCAAATATTTACTCAGGGGAAAATATAATTACTTTTTAATTAAGGGAGCTAAGACACGAACAAAATAACAGAAAGAAAAACACGTAGGCTTTCCATTCTATCCTGGGACAGTCTACAACAGAAAACTCTTTTCCCGTAAAGAGTGCGTTCACCACCGCTCAGCTGTGTCATCACCGGCTCTTCTGGTAACTCAGCTGGGATGCGCTGTGGCTGAGAGGGAGTTTGGGAACTTGTCTTCATGGCAATCTTTTTAATAGACATGTTTTCTGGTGCCTGCCTTGCCCAGAGAAATCTCGAGAGATCCAGTGAGAAAGAGATGAAAGAAACACAGATACAGAGCTAAAAAGAACAGAGACAAAGATACTGTACATTGAAAAGACTGAGAGAGAGCAATGCTCTCCCTCCCTCTCCCTCCCCCCGCCCTCTCTCTCTCTCTCTCTCTCTCTCACACACACACACACACACACACACACACACACGCAGGATTCTGTTCCTAGCTTACACACTTCCACCTTCATCTTGTCAATCTCCATTTCTTGTCCTTGGAATTCTTGAAATCTACGCATGACCTTAAAACCAGGCCTCTTATAACCAAAACACACTGAAGAGATTAATCCCTCATTCTGATTACTCAGTGTTTTTTTCCAGTCAACATGACTATACTAATCTATATTATACACAATCATAATTCAATCCACACATATTAAACTAAAAAAGTACGCAAATATGGTTAAAAGGACTCTCTTCCTAAAATCCACCGATGCTTCTCCATGGTCTGAAGACACAGCTCAAACTCTCCAACCTCCTTTACAAAGCCCTGCAGGATCTGACCTACTACCCTTACCCTCACCTCATCCCTCCCACCCTCCTTCCCCCATATCCCATGCTGCAGCCAGGACCATGGAAACGTCTCACTCACACCCACCAGGCTCTTCATAAGCCTCTCCATAAAACCCACCCTCTCCGCAAGATGCCACACCACCTTTTTCCAAGGTTCGCTTGCCAATCCAATCCTGGATTCCAGTATTTACACTTTAACTTGCCTCTCCTCCCACCATAAGGATTGGGCTGTATCCTTTTTGTTCTCAACTGTGTACCCAACCTCAACACTGAGGACAACTTAGGTTCTCTGTAAGCCAAACCATTCTTTTCTTTCTTGGAACATAACAAGAAGAAATATTCACTACGGATATCAGTCAAAAGGTTGCATACTCCCAGGGTTCCTTATGGAGTTCCACTCCCAGGATTCCATATGGAGTTCCACTCCCAGGATTCCTTATGGAATTTCCACTCCAGGATTCCATATGGAGTTCTACTCCCAGAATTCCATATGAAGTTCTACTCCCAGGATTCCATATGGAGTTCCACTC
>JAAGEH010000125.1:26353749-26447059 GCA_011751065.1 Lasiurus cinereus | reverse complement strand
CCAGGATTCCATATGGAGTTCCACTCCCAGGATTCCATATGGAATTTCCACTCCAGGATTCCATATGGAGTTCCACTCCCAGAATTCCATATGAAGTTCTACTCCCAGGATTCCATATGGAGTTCCACACCAAGCACCATCTATATATTAGAAGCACAGCTTTAGTTCACTGATGTGGGATTTTAAGAATCAGAACAGCCCTAACCAGTTTGGCTCAGTGGATAATGCGTCAGCTTGTAGACTCAAGGGTCCCAGGTTTGATTCCGGTTAAGGGCATTACCTTGGTTGCAGGCACATCCCCAGTATGGGGCGTGCAAGAAGCAGCTGATTGATGTTCCTCTCTCAATGTTTCTAACTCTCTTTCCCGCTCCCTTCTTCTCTTTAAAAAAAAAATCAATAAAATAAAATAAAAAGAATAAGAACACATTACACAGACTGTCAAATCTCAGAGGAAAGGCAGGGGAGGGTAGATCAGGGTGTGAAGTGGGGAGGAATTAAGAGATCAACCAAAGGACTTGTATGCATACATATAAGCATAACCAATGGACACAGACAACAGGGGGGTGAGGGCATGTGCTGCAGGGGTGGGAGTGGCCTGGGAGAGGTCAATGGGGGAAAAAGGAGACATATATCATACTTTAAACAACAAATAATTTAAATTAAAAAAAAAAAAGAATCAGAACAGCTCTGGCCCAGTATGGTTTACTTAGCAATAGAGGCTGGATGCTGAGGGTTTTTGTCTTCAATTTTCAGCCAACCCACTGCACTGACAACCAGATGATTTGTCTGAGGTTGAGTTCCTTGGGAAACAAGCTCTGAGAACCAGATTTGTGTGCAAGAGAGATCAACCTGGGAGGACAGGGAAGGAAGCGGGATTAGGAAGAGGGAGGAACCGGCTTGTGATGCACGCCCTGCAGATGTCTCTGGATCCCATAGGGAGTTTTGTTGCTTGGATGGCCTTTCAGAGTTTGTTCTGAATTGAGGCAAGGGGGCAGGCATGTGATTGGATGTCTGTGCTCTAGAAGACATGTGATTGGATGCTGTCTGCTCCTGCCCTCAGGAGAAGGATCACAACCTTGGGCAAAGTGATCCCCCCAGGCTGTGAGCAATTGGGAGAGAAAGAGATCTGGAAGTGCCAGCTGCCCACACTCAATGACCCTTAGGGAGAAAGGGCCTGAAGGGGGCGTCTGAGCTGCATACCCTAGCACCCGCAGCTCTATTTCAGAAGAGGAAGGAAGAGGTTCTGATTCTGTCTCCATGTTTCCTTGTCAGAACTGATGTCAGAACTAGATCAATGACGAATTTGCTTTAACCCATTGACAATTGTGGGACAGATTCTCTCTAATGCTCTTTTTGTTTGTTTTTGTTAATTCTCACTAGATCATATTTTTTCCATTGATTTTCAGAAAGAGTGGGAAGAAGGGAGGGGGGAGAAAGAGAGAGAGAGAAATATTGATTGAGAGGTGCACATTGATTTGCTGCCTCTCATGTATACCCTGACCAAGGTGGGGAGAACCTACAATCCAGTTATGTGCCCTTTACAGGACTCAAGGTGGGCAAGCTAACACTCTCACCACTGAGCCACATCAGCCAGGGCTCTCTAACATTCTCACAAAGATCGATCTAAAGAGCTAGTAAGCATTTTCAAAAATAAAAACACAATTCTGTCAACTCTGTCAAGAGACTTTTCCATAGAGATGTGGGAGGAGAGAGGTTGCAAAAACACAGAAAACTTTAGGGTTCTCTAAGGACACTAAACAATCGCTATACTTCATTCATTCCACAGGCTTCCCACGAGGAGGAAGCTGAATCAGAATGAGTCTGGATGAATCATGGAGCTGCAGGCCCTCACAGGGAGTTTTCCTGAGGACCTATGCTTGCCTATGGAGGAACTGGATGCACATTTGTGTAGCTGGGTTGGATGAAGTCTTAGGCAAAGTCATGGCACTCATACTTTTGCTCAGAAACAGTGAAGGTTTTAGTTCTAGAATATGCAAAGTCAGTCTTTCACAGGTAAAAGAATAAAGATGTACTGGGATTTGAGAATGCAAACAGGAAGTAAAGGAAATCGCAAGTGAAAGGGGTCTTACAGGAAACTGTGGATGAGGTACACGAAGGGAGGGGAGGGCAGTGGAGCTTCTATGGCGTTCTGGCTGTCAGAGTCCACGGAGAAAGCTCAGAGGCATCTAAGAGGGCGCGACAGATGTGGACCTCAGGAAGAAATCTATAATTCTGAGCCATGAAACCAAAAAGGCATTGAGCATCTGGATGGTGAAGTAGATCTGGGAAAAAAACACACCACCTTATGGTATGTACCATATCTGCCAAAATAAACAATTGAACAAAAAACATACAAGCTACTTGCTGCACCTACTGGGAAGGGAGGCCCTGGAACTACCTGCTAAAAATGTGTAAACTCTCACTAATATTGTTCTTATTTCTTGTGCTGGTTTGAGTTATTTTAGGGAACATAAAAATTTTAAACTTTTCATAGACTCATTTAGGACCCTTCTTTCAAATACGAGGTCCTGAGATGTGACTTCTCCTACCATGAGGATTTTGAATACTTAATTTCTGTGGTTAGGTGAAGCTACTATACGAACATGGATTTTGTTAATGGACACATGTGCATTTGATGGCAGCTTGCTGAAATGTCCACAAACTTGTGGAACTTGACAGTGAATGTGAACCTCTGTTCCAATTCTGTCGTTTATTAAATGGAGATCTTGTCAAATCCCCTTAATCACAGTAAGACATAGCTGTTTCATCTCTTAGTTATATAGGAATGAATATAAAACAGGCCCTGTCCATCTTGCAAAGATTTCTGATTCAGTAGAGATTTTGTAAGTGCAAGTTGCTTGCAAACTTTAAGACCCAATATACACATAAGGAATTATAACGACATGTGTAGAGAACATAGGAGTCTATTATAGAAAGAGCACAGAAAACATTCAGTAAAACTGGTAAGGAAATATTTCAGATATAAGTTCATTTACATTTGGCCATTTTTCACCCTGTTAATAAAAGCTACTACAACATGAAACATAACAATAAATGAGATGCTTTTGATGCTCAAGATAGCCTCACAAGGCAGCCATGCCTGAAATAAAATATGAAATAAGAAAGAGTCAATATTTACCCAGTGTACTTAATATGGGCTGCCTGTCCTAAGGATTTTATATATGTTAACTCATTGAATCATCACTACAACTATAGGACAAAGGTATTATTTTCAAACCTCCATTACAGATGAGAAATCTGAGGCTCAGAGAAGTTACATAATTTATCCAAGATCAGACAGAGGAACTGACAGAGCCAAGAGCTGCATCCACGTGGTCTGGCTCCTCACCCAACTTAGTGACTACTGGAGTGACAGAGAATATCAAGACTCACCTGGAAAAGGTGCAACCATGGAGAGAGAGAAGGAAGAGGTCATTTTTAACATATGATTGTGCTTATTGTTTTTATCTGTCCTCTTCCAAGTGTATGAAACTATCTGATTAAAATCAAACCCCTTGCCCACAAACAAGTGGTTCAATGACCAGGAATCCATCCTCATTAAGAAACAGGTAGATTTGTCCTTGGTGGTTCTGCTGCTTAATCTCAAACTGACCGACTCCAATCTTTCATTACCGAGAACACAATTCAAACCAAGGGCAATGGACAGAGTGGTCATGCCAACTGTCTGCCATCTATGGCAACCACCCTAGAAAAAGACATGACCTTGGAGCTTGGGCCATCTCCTATCTTTCAGAAGAGAGATAGCATGCACAACAGCCATACCACTGGTAATAATCTCCATTTTCCCACAGGTCAGAGCATGATATCAGGCCATTCAGGACAGACGGGACAAGGCAAATGCCCTTTGAGCTTATGTGACCACAGGAAAAAAGAAAATGGTCATTTTGAACTGCTTGGCTTCTGCCCGAAGAATATTCACTCTTCAGACATGAGCACCTTCTCTGTGCCAGGCACTATGTGAGACCCCAGGACACAGACTAAAGATGACTCAGTCTCTGCCCTGAGGCGTTCAGAGCATAGCAGTAGGGCAAGGCAGGTATCGAATCGCCACTTGGGGTGAATGCTATAAGAGAGGACGAAAGAGAAATGGAAGCATAGAGGAAGGAGAGAGTGGAAGATGATGACTAGTCAGGAATTATTTTTGAGTATGATAGATGGGATTTGGGGTTCAACCAGCTAAAAGTGGGAAAGAGAGAGGAATGACCCTCAGGATTTCTAGCTCTCAGACCAGCTCAGGCCAACAAAGAAAGACTAGTTACCTGACTTCACTTGTCAAAAGCCCAAAGTGACATCTACCGTTAGCGCCATCTGTTGGCTGTAATAGATGTGGACATATACTGGGCTGACATGAAGCTTTATCTAAACAAACTTTGGAAGTTTCAGAGTAGACCATCTGGATATGATGGCATCCTTAACCTAGAAGAGGAGGAAAGGATCATGGTTAAACTACACGAGGTCTGAGCTCAGACTGCCTTGGGGGTAAAGCAATAATATACACTGAGTGGCCAGATTATTATGACCGACCAGAATATTATGACCACCCCATCAGTACAATGAAGTGAATTAGTTATGCAAATAATAATAATAAAAAAATAAAACTTTGAGAGTATTTGTTTAGGAAGTTTTCAATATTCAGTATTTTTGAAAGTGTCAATGCAGTACTAATGGGGTGGTCATAATAATCTGGCTACTCAGTGTACAGGACCTTGGTCAAGTCATTTATCTTGTTTAAGACTTAGATTTATTCTAATTTAAAATGGAAATAAAATATGTCATAGATACTGTTTTGAGAATTAGAATATATGCTGCATAAATAAACTAGTAGTGGAATATAAACTGATATATTTCAAAACTGAATCATTCTAAAAAATTGATTGTCAATATCTATTAGTGTTAAATGTATATAAACTCTATAATAAAGAAGTTCATTCTTAGGTTTATGTTTACCAGAAATGTATACATATGGGCTCTGAGTGATAGGTATGTGAATTTCATATTGTTCCTATTTGCAATAATAAAAATCTAAAAAAGAATACCACTTCCAGCCCCAGAAAAATGAATACGTAAGTGATATGTTCACACAATAGAAAACTACCCAGTTATAAACTCAGCTACCAACAACTACACACACAAAAAGACAAAACAAATCTCACAAACATAATGTTGAAGAAAGAAACTAGGCACCAAATAGTACATATTGTATGACTCCATTTAAATAATATACAGAAACAAGCTAATTTAATCTATGTTGTTAAAAAGTCGGGATAACACTGCAGACTCTACAGTGTAGAGGGTTAGTAACTAGAGGGAACAACGAGGAATCTCTAAAAATGCTAATGATGTTCTTTCTTATTTTGGGTGCTGCTTACCTGACTGTATGCACTTTTTAAGATGTTTAAGGCTGTAAATTATCATGTGAGCATTTTTCTGTGTGCATGTTATATGTTGCTAAAGATTTTTTAATGTCTTTGAAAGTGATATCCTGCCTGTAAATCTCTCATACTACTCAATTGCAAGATTTGCTATAAAGCTGCTCTAATCAAGACAGAGCTATTAGCAAAAGTACAGACACGTAGGTCAGTGAACCAGAATAGAAGGACCAGAAATAGACTTACACAAATATGCTCAAATGATCTTTCATAAAGAAATGAAAGCAATTCAGTGGAGAAAGGCAGTCTCTTCAACAAATGGTGCTCGAACAATGGGGCATCCACATGTGCAATAAAAAAAGAAAAAAACTAGACACAAACCTTACACCTTCCAGAAAATTAAGTCAAAATGGATCCTAGTCCTAAATGTCACATGCAAACTGAAATTTCTTGGAGAACAAATAGAAACACAAACCATGAAAGAAAAAAATTGTTAAGATGGACTGTATTAAATTAAGAATTTATCTGTGAATGACACTCTCAGAGAACGAAAAGAAAAGCCACAAGCTGGGAGATTAGATTTGTAAAATGCATAACCAGAAAACTTCTCATAACCAAAACATACAAAGAACTCCAAAAATTCAATAAAAAAATAAATAAACAACCCAATTTAAAAAGTGGCCAAAGGATTGGAACAGACACCTGGCCAAAGAAGTTATACTGATGACACGTGAGCATATGAAAGCATGCTCACATAGCATGTCCTCAGGAAACTGCAAATGAAAACAGCAATCAGATACTCCCATTAAAACCCATAAAAGTGGCAACACCAATAGCTGGTGAGGATGCAGAGTAACAGGAACTCTGACATGGCTGGTGGGAATGCAAAATGATACAGCCACTGAGAAGGCCAGGTTGTCAGTTTCTTACAAAATGAAACAGAGCCTTACCATAGAGCTCTTAGGTACTTGCCTAATTGATTTGAAAAATTATGTCCATACAAAAACCTGCACAGAAATGCTCACAGCAGCTTTATTCAGAATTGATAAAAACTAGAAGCAATCAAGCTGTCCTTCAACAGGTGAAGGAATAAACAAACCGTGGTACATCCGGTGATGTATTATTCAGTAATAAAAAATAAACTATCAAGACATGAAAAGACATAGATGAATCTTAAATGCCTATTGCTAACTGGGGAGGAAAAGGCAGTCTCAAAAGCCTACATTCTGTATGATTCAAATTATCTGACATTCTTGAAAAGTCAAAAGTACAGCAACAGTAAAAAGATCACGGTTGCCAGGGGTTGAGCAGGTAAAGCACAGGGGATTTTTTACAGTCATAAATCTATTCTGTACCATAATGTAATAGTGGATACATGTCACTATGCATTTGTCAGAACCCATATAACTTTGCAGCACAGAATGGGACCTTAATGTATAGAGATTTTTAACAAATCACTTAGAAGGTGGTGAAATCCCGGGATGGGATGCTAAAAGTAACAACACAATCTAACTGTATTACAAATGTATGAAACAGTCTCACTGCAGGTGGAGGAAAACAGTGGTAAGCTAAATAACTGTGGGAATGACTGGGGTCCGTAAGACTAAAGGCAATAGAAACTGTACATAAACACTGTACGTACTCTAGTTGATACAGATTTTTCCCGCAGGGGTACAGATCAGCAATTCTGATGGCACTGTAAATGTATACTGGCATTGAACAATTTAAGAAAATGAATGGCAGATGGTGGGAGCCAGGTTCCTCCCTGTGGAACCAGAAGTTACCAGCAAGCAAGGGGAAAGGGGCAGAATGATGCAGGTGGTAATGGATTAGCACTGGAGACATCAGCATGAATTCATGTTTAACTTAACATAGATAGAAATGGTTACACATAGAAAGAGTTGTAGATAGTTATAGGAACACAGGTTAGTATAGACACATGTGTGTCCATGCTCTGTCAGTTTAGAAGGTCTAAAGAAATAATACCCAGTAACAAAGATCCCACGCAGCATCCACATGTAGGTTTCTAATACCATCTATATATAAAAGGCTAATATGCGAAGTGTCCCCTCAGGAGTCCGACCAGGAAACTGGGAGTTCAGTCACTCGCTATGACATGTGCTGACGCCACCAGCAGGCGGAGTGGAACAAAGGAAGGCCCCAACCAGCAGCCAGCAGCCAGGGAAGGAAGGCTCCAGCTGGCAGCTAGAAGGCCCTAATCAGCCCTTATCGCTGGCCAGGCCTAGGGATCCTACCCATGCATGAATTTCATGCACTTAGCCACTAGTACTCCAATAAAAGGAACCAGGGCTTCGTGAGAAATGGCTGGTTCTAGGATTAGGGTAGGAAATATGTAAGATGAGCTTGGAGCATTTTGTAGTGCTAGAAAAATGAGAAGGTATTCCAAAAACAATTCACACACACACACATACACACACGCAAAGGGTATGTCAAAGGCAAACAGGAGCCACTGAAAGAACTCTCAATGGCCAAAACAGGAATGATTTGAGCAATGAAATAAAGTAGAGCTAGGTTATAACCAAAGCATAAAATAAGAAACCATAATTTCATATGGATAAAATGAAATGATTGAGTAATAAATAAATGGGGGATAGTGATAAATGGGGGATAATATCTAAATCTCCTGTGTAATAGAATTCCAAATAATTTCTGTAGATACTCCACCCTCCAGGAGAGAGTATAACTCCACACTGGTAAGTGCGGATGGCATACGGGGAGTCCTTTCAAAAAGCACAGTATGTAAAAGGGGAAAGAGTGGAGAAACCTTACCTCAAACATTAATTACCTCATTCAAGTGACCTAAGTTAAACATCAACAACAAGATATGCTGAAAATAGGAGCCCTTGATTATAATGTGATGAAAATGGTACTTGACCTCTGCATTCTTTCCCCCCAGAACACAGAATCCCAGTCTAATCATAAAGAAAACATCATACAAATCCCAACTGAGAGACACTCTACAAAACTTCTGGCTGGTACTCCTCAAAACGACCAAGGTTCTCAAACATGAGGAAAGTCTGAGAAACCGTCACAGCCAAAGGAAGACTAAGGAGACATGACTGATAAATGCAATATGGTATCTGGGATGAAATCCTGAAACAGTAAAAGGTAAAAACTAAGGAAATCTGAATAAAGTGGTTTTCTGCTTTAAAAGCTCTCGGCACAGACCCTAGTGCTCAATATGTGTTAGGGATTAGGACATTATAAGAATAAAAAAGAAGAGGAAGAATTACATGGAGGAGTAGTGTAGGGGCTATAAATTCTACTGCTACATTCAGATAGAGACATTTATCAGCTCGACAGGCAGTCACTGAATCTATGGCAAAGTATAGGATTGCCAAGGAGAACTGCTAAGTACAGAGCCTGGGAAATATATTATAGACAAGACAAACACAGAAGGGATAATTTGAGAAAGAGACTTATCAGGAGGTGGGAAGAGAAGCAAAATAGGATAATGGTTCAAAAACAAAGGAACTGTGTCTTCCAAAAGGAAGGTGGCATAATTTTAATGCTACATAAGATTAGGGCAAAGTATGTATGTGTGTATGTGTGTGTACACACACACACACACACACACACACACACACACACACACACACATATATATGATGTTCCTACTGGTTGACCTGTGACTTCAGCTAGATCAGTTTTCAAAGAGTTCAATTTTAGAATGAAACTTAAAGGAGTAAAGATAGTGAGACATGAACAGCTGGGCCAATAAAGGGAAGGCACTACTATCAAGATAAAATAGGTGATAAGATATCTTTATTATAACATTTAAGATTTGAGAATTTTGCTGATAATTTGACTAACAGTGGAAAGGAAGCAATAGAAGATATGGTAAAGATGGGGTAATTGACAGAATAACACCTATGAGGGACCATGAGAGAAATTGACAGAGTTTCCAATTGAAGCAGATAGCCATGGAGAGCAGGGTGACCTCTTTTCCTCTAAGACAAGCAAGAGAGAAGCAAAGTAGCCTGATGATGATGATGGTGATGATGATGATGATGATGATGATGACGATGACGACAACGATGACAATGACGATTGCAACAAAGATTTATTGAGCTATTCCTACATGCTTTATTTATGCTGGATGTCTCTCTCATAGCATAACTCTGGCAGGCGTGAACTATTACTTTCATTCTATAGGTGAAGAAATTGAGTTCAGATAGGTCAAATAACTCTCCCACACTGGTACATATTAGAGCTTTATTGCTTCTCCCAATACTCACTCTCCTCAAAATATTTTAGACCTCATGCCCCCTCTTGGTAGTGGTATGGTTAGGTACCCTTCCAATACAGAAGCCTGGGCATAGGAAGGGGCATGCGGGTCTACCTCTAATATCTGTGGAGCCTTGTGTAAGTCATGTATCATGTTTCTCAACTATGGGATGAAAGATTAGGACTACATGAATCGCTTCAGATTGTTTCTACCTCCCACAATCTTTGATCACTTTTAAAGACCCAGACAGGCTTTGGAAGAGTGTACTATCTAGCTGTAAAATCTCTCATAGTTTTTAAGGTGAAGAATGTGGCTCCTTCAATCCAATTTTCTCTATAAAAGGCCAGATAGTATTTTAGATTTTTCAGGCCAAATAGCATCTGCCACAATGACTCACCTCTGCAATCATAGTAAGGAAAGCAACCATAGCTAATACATAAATGAATGAATATGGTTTTGTTTCAATAAAACTTTATTTATAAAATGTTGAAGGCTGGATTTGGCCCAGGGCCTGCAGTTTGCCAACTTTTGCAACTTGAGAGCTGAAATCATTAATAATACCTCTCTCCTGTAAATCGATGACCTCAGATAAGCCAGTTACACTGGCTTCAAACCAGTAAGCTAGAAACTATAGAAAACAGAGGCATATACCCTACTGTGACATGAAGAGGCAAAGCTATAAAAGTGATAGTAAAACACTGAAAACAGATTTAGGGTTATCATACAGATTGGCTAGGCCAGCTGTTCTTTCTAGCCAGAAAGACTATTATATAAGAAAAAATGGGACTAAACTGCACCAAGTTTGAGAGAGAGTGAGAAAAAGTAATCGGCTAGAAAATACCATAATATACTCTAGAGTTAAGTTGGAGGATTTGGCTTCTCTGGGTATCATGAAGAATTGAATAGATAATGATGTGTCAACGATCATCAGAAATAGAAACCAATAGGTAGGAAGTGGACTTGAAGCCTTTTTCCTTGGCTTATGAAGCTCACAGACACCTGGATGCATCAGAAGTACCTATTTAGGCCTTTTGACAGTTCCCATTACAAGTTGAGACCCTGTGTGATTCTGGGAATGCCAGCTTTTTCCTCCCCTCCAGGGGTTAGCAGTGATCTAGTCTAAGCCAGCCATGTGGACTGATCAGAATGACCCCCAGGCCCTTTCTAATGAAGGAACAATGGCATATTCATCTTGTCTGGACAGGCAATGTATGGACAGGAGGCTTGGAACGGCTGGAGCCATTTGCCATCCTGAGGGAAGTCAGACTCTGAATGATGCCAAAACACCAGAGAGGGCGGTCAAGGGATTCACCAACAATAAACTCAGAGTCCTAGTGACACCATGACCTCTGGATCAAATATCACTAGAAGCCTGCCTGACCTTCGGCCTCAGACATTTATACTACTGATCTATCCTCTTTGCTGTCTAAGCCAATTGGAGTTGGTTTTAGCCCTACTTTCAAAAGGGTACATCCTAACTGATATATAGTTCTTTATTTGTATCTGTAGCATGCCTTATGCATAGAGATGAAATAAATGTTTAAATACGCTCCTAACATTTTTATCTAAAATATTTTCTAAAATGTTTTCCTAAAACTGAATATTATTTTGAAAGCACTATCGACAAATGATCATCTTATCATCACTGGTTCGAACCTGTCCACAACTTATTTCTCCTCATCTCCTGAAAGCAGAAGACGGACTGGCTCGAAGGCTTCTGCCCTTTTAAGCTGATCAGATGTAAAAGATCATAATTCAAAGTCCTGTCCTCAGGAAAGAATTCCCCCATGCAAATGAGTTCTCTCTCCAAGCCTCTAAACTTATACCCAAGATGGCCTCTGAGAAAAAGCTACAGAAGCACACTATTTCAAGCCCCTCCCTCATCCCATCCCACGAAGCCCCAACTATGGACAAGAAACAATACATGAAGAATCTTTATGTCTTAGGGCAGCAGAAAAGAGATTTCTAGTTTATTCAGAAATGAGGGGAAGGGGTTAGAAAATGCTAGGTCATGTTTCATTCATTCCCTCCATTCTATTTTTAGTTTCCTCCAGGAAGCAAAGTACCACAGGAAATTTTTAGTGCTCAGCATATTGGATACTTTACATGAACATAAAAACAAGAGCAGGACAACCTATTGACCGTCGTAACATTTCTCCCTTGCTAGCCAGCAGCAAAACAAAGATAATGTATTAACCAGCCTCTCAGATCCATTCATCTTTTCAAGATATGCTGAATTCTTAGCCTGGAAAGATGCACGATGGGGAACATCCATCTTTAATATGTCATTGAAACAAGGCTACTCCTTCAAACACAAAGTCGTCTTTTTTTCCCTTCCCTATTACTAAGTAAAACTTTTCCAAATGGCATGCCCTCCCGAAAAAAATAGATAGAACAGGCCCACTCCAAAAATATGCATTTCTCTACGTGCTCAGAATATAAAGGGAGTCAAATAGGCCAAATGGAAAGCAAGCTGAAAAGCAGACACAGGGACCTCAAAGGCGTTGCATGGATCTTGAATCTTCCTTAAGTTGTGTTTCAGAGCAACTTTTTGGGGATTCTATGCCCATGAGAAGATGTAAGACACTGGAAATGGAGGGCAGACAGTCTCAAAGTATAAAACAGTATCTCGGGGACAATCCGAGTGGGTCTTTCAGACCCTGGCTGCATGGTCTGGTCTGCTTCTTCTTGTCCTAATCTATTCATCTCTCCCCACATCATACTAGCTTTTTCTCTTCCAAGGGCAAGCTCACTACAAATGACACTTCCCTCTGGTGCCAGGGGGCTTGAAATCCCATTACTATTATACTTGTATTGTGTTTTCCTCCCTATGGGAACACAGGAGAATAATGTTATAACCATTATCCTAAGCAAGGAAGGCCAAAAGCCAAGGTGCCTTTCCTAAAAGCTATCTGTGTGCTTTCTTTGAGAAGGAAGAAATAATATTTGCAAATGCCCTGCTGGAAATTCCCTTGTTGGGGAATCCTATCTGCTTTATCTTTATTTCTCCTTAAATAGATGAGAGTAGAACTTTTCTTTCATATCCCAAAGAAAGTCATCCAAAAGTCATCACGGGTCAAAGTCACAACTGGTTAAAATTATTTCCAAGAGCCTATACCCTCGGACACCAAGAACATTATAAAAGGTCCAGGATGTCCCTTTTCTCCTGCTGAAGAGATTGATTAATTACCCAGAATCCTGGATGTGAGACTCCTTTCTGTCCTTTCTTGTCCCCTGTCACTGAGGAAATTAACGTCAGGTCTTGGGCCTGTGGAATTATTGAGAAGACCCACATTAGGGAAGAAAGCTGGAAGAATTTGGAGAGTGACCCCAATACTTTGTGAGCAGTTTTCTTGATGGTGAAGTAAATAAGGGGCCATCTGGAACCACTCACTTCCCTGAAATGTCCATTCACCCTGCAAGTAACAGAATCAAAGAATGATCTAGTTCAGAAAGTGGAGGGACCTTAAGTTGGTTTGCAATGCCCAAGGCCAACACCTTTCTTGCTTAACTACATCTCTAAGTTCAGCCCTGCTAATGACCACGTACTTACCTAGACTTTGCAGAACTCCGGGATAGAGGACAAATGCTGTCCATCCAGTAAAATCTGTATATGTCTATTTTTTTGGAAACTTTTTGAAAGGTCAAGTTAACTGTTAGTAGTAATCCTTTCCCATTGTAAAACAGAATACGAACCAGAACAACTAGAAGTTTCAGAACCTCCTTAACAGTTGAGGATAATCATAATGTTAAACTCTATTGGCCTCGCCTGGTGACTTGAAGCACCAGCCTACCTTGAAAAGCCAAATAAATTAACATTATAACAAAGTTAAACAGCTCCAAGCACACTGTGCTGGTGGGTTAGTGATATTTGAGACAAGGTCGTATCCCATTGCAGTAGGATAGCTAATTTCCCTCAAATCTGCAAAGACCCATGTGTCCCAAAGCCATAACTTTGGGGGGAGGGCTGATTTGTAAGCAGGGTATGGAGTGGGGAGCCAAGTTGAACATTAAAAAAGGAAATGAATGGAATTATTTTGCAGGTTCACCAACTGGGCAGCAGAGAAAAGTGGGAAGGAAATTTCCACTACTATGAAAACTACATTGAGCAAAGAAGAGAAATGACATTCTGGTAAATCACCTTTATTAAGAATCTGTGACATAATCAACACAGACCAGGTTCTGGGACAATAAGATTTGACCTAAACTTCCAATGTCCAGGATATGAAACAAGAACAGTTAAGTACTTCCTTATCCCTACCACTGACAATCCCCTCCCCCAAAATGGCTTTCTACCACCTCTGTTTAAGCAGATAGCAACTAAACATTCAATTGTCAAGTCCAGTGACTTCTGCTTTTAAGTAATTTTTTTAGGCTAATAATGAACCCAAACAGATCTCTCTCTCTCTCTCTCTCTCTCTCTCTCTCTCTCTCTCTCTCTCTCACACACACACACACACACACACACACACACACACTCCCATTCAACATTTTATTCTGTATTCATAACATTTCAATTCTTTTTCTTTGGCCTCTGTTATAAGTGGGCACATAGCTGAACTCAACATTTTCCAATTTTTTTTCATATAAATATTCTATCTACATATCTACTATTTTAAATCATTTTCCATGCTTAAGGATACATGGCAAGTATCCCACACTCACACATGTATTTGCATACATAACATATTCCTACTTCTTGCAAGGAATGGAAGAACTTCAAACCTGAAGATAATGGAGAATGACAAATCCTTCTTTTCCCAATTCTGCGCTGATCTCTTCATCCACACAAATAAACCAAATATCAAAGTTGGTTTCTTTACTTGCTCTCATGAAAGACAAACTGGTGTGAGTGTAGCCTTTTCCAACTAGAGCTCCATGTTAGAATCTCCAAGGTGATCTTCTAAAGAATATTAACACCTGGGCCTCATACTTTGAGATTCTGATATAAATGGTGGAGTGAAAGGTCTTAAATTCGTCTGGCTGGCATGGTTCAGTGGTTGAGCACTGACCTATGAACCAGGAGGTCACAGTTCGATTCCTGGTCTGGGAATATGCGCAGGTTGCAAGTTCGATCCCCAGTGTGGGGCACGCAGGAGGCAGCCAATCAATGATTTTCTCTCATCATTGATGTTTCTCTCTCTCTCACCCTATCCCTTCCTCTCTGAAATCAATAAAAAATATAAAAAAAAAAAGAAAGTGCCTTGCCAAAACCGGTTTGGCTCAGTGGACAGAGCGTCTGCCTGCAGACTGAAAGATCCCAGGTTCCATTCCAGTCAAGGGCATATACCTTGGTTGTGGGCACATCCCCAGTCTCTCTCTCATCGATGTTTCTAACTCTCTATCCCTCTTCCTTCCCTGTAAAAAATCAATAAATATATTTAGAAAAAGAAAGTGTCTTAAATTTAAAGACTTGAAATTTAAAGTCCCTTTCTATCACTGTGAGGTACATGCTCTTAGATAAGTTACCTCAATTATCTGACTCAGTATTCTAACCTGTAAAATGGAAACAGTATTGCTACTGAGAGGATTATATATAACATATGTAAAACGACCAGCATACTCCTTAAATGATATACCTCCAAAAATGGCAGCTTATTATTATTCATTCACAATTCTTCAGGATTCCCGAAAACCATAGTAAAAATACATACATACATACATACATACATACATAAATACCCTGAAGTCTTTAAGGATTCTAACATGCTTTAAAATGCCATGCTGTTTAGTATCCATGTCCATAAACAAACTGTGCAGTATCTGAAATACTATTGTGACATCTTAAAGAGGTAACATATCTTGGTGCTAAGCAATAACGCATTCTGACTCTTTCATTCTTGTCCCACATTTCTTTTTATTAAATGTCTTGATCTAATTTAAAACAAATATATTAACTGACTGGGTTATTACATGACCAATATTTTCAATCACGACAGAGTATAATGGAAAGCTCTTTCATGTTTATTTAACAGTGGAGCATCACTTCTGTGTAAATGAAGCCTGAAATCCGCGGCCTGTTGTATAATGGTGCTGTTTCTTATGTTTATTTCTCCAAGTTACATACGAAATTACACTGTATACAAATGTGAGTAGAAGGAAACTGGACGCATTACCAAGATGCTATTAAGTTGTTATGGTCTGAGAGTCCTCAGCAGCATCTCATTGGTGGGCTGTCTGGTGACCAAAAGCCAACCGTGCAAAACGTGTGACTGCAAAACTCAAATATAAACAGGAAGGAGAAACGCACGTGCAAATGTGGCCAAGACATCTTTTCCTTTCGGTGCCTCGACCTGAATTAGAAACCAAGTGAGTTTTTTGGTTTTTGTTTTTTTCTTGAAAGCAACCCCACGTCTCTATGAACACATCCCTCGGGGTGGGAGAACTCCCAAGAAAAAAGATGCAGAAGGAGGTACAGTGGACAGAGCGTGGGTCCCTCCTTCTACAGCGCGGCACAGTCTTCTCCCTTCTCGCAGAAAAAGGCTTGGCCCTGTTACTAAAAATGAAAGCGAAGGATTCGTGAGCATAGAAGGTCTTGCTGGGACCCGGAGTGCGAGCACTGCGACTCCTGAGAAAGCAAGCAGAGGAGAGCAATTATTTCCCTCCTCTGTCTTCGCGGCCCAAAGATACTGGAAAGAATAAAGGAGGTATTGGGAAAAGTGCCTGGAGGCACCACCCCAAATGTTTCCAATTACTATTCTGAACATTCATTACCCATCAAAAATCTGCCACGCCGCACAGTCTTCGGTAGATATCAATCAAAAGCACATTTTTCTCATAAATGAACGGGGCGGGGGGCACCCAGGACCCACTTCTGGCATCTTTGTTCCTGCAGATCCTTTTCTCTGGGAAAATATCACTCGAAATTGCTGTTTATGCTCATAATAGACTAGTGCCTTTGAGGTCTTAACTATTTAAAGTGCGCGCAATGTACAGTCAATGGACATGGAAAGTTCACGCTGATTATATGCAGCTCAGAGGATTTCAAAACGCCTCCCTAGAAGCTCCTCAAAATTCCCATCTGAGTGTCCCGGGGGCTGCTTTTCCACAGAGCGCTAGGGAGGCTCCTCTGGGAGATGGATGTCCCCCAGATCTGGGCTGCATCAAAGGAGAGCCGGCTGATGTGAGAGCCAGAGCGATCTGTTACCTCTGAACCTTCCTGCAGGAGAACAAAAACTATCGACTCCCCGGCATTGGACATGTCGCCCCAGGCACCAAGCCCTGCTCTCAGCCTTCCCCCCAATCTTTCAGGGTCAGATTTTCCCTGTGGTTTCAGTCCTCGCGTTTTGTTGTGCTTATTTCGGAGGTCTCTGGCCTTGTCACTGGGAATTTCCACCGAATTCAGTGAACTCATCGGGTGCGGTGCTTTTCTGTCCTCTCTCTGGCCTTTGATAGGGTTTAACTCTTCACTCCATTTCTCACACATTGCTCAGTCTCTGTCCACAGGTGGCTGTCCATAGGGGACCCACAGCAGCTCTGTCCCATTTCACCCTGAACTTCCTTCCATTCCTTCTAGGAGAACTCAAATATTCTTTTTTTTAAAAGACTTTTTTATTGACTTTTTTAGAGAGAGGGAGAAACATCAACATGAGAGCAAAACACTGATAGGCGGCCTCCTGCACGACCCCCTTCCAGAGATTGAGGGTGCAGCCCGAACATGTGCCCTGACCAGGAGTCGAAATGGCAAGGTTTTTGGTGCACGGGACAATGCCTACCCAACCGAGCCACACACCAGCCCCAGTGAGAGATCAGCCTGAGAGTAAGCGAAAAGCAAAAGGACAGGGACCTAGTCTGCATTCCAGATAAAACAGCAGAAACCTGGAAACATTCCTTGGATGCCACCCCTATATTGTTCTTCAAAATAATGGGTACGATAAATCAAACACCTGCAGAGGTCCAGGAGGGAGGTGAGCGATTCTGAGTGGGGACCACACACCCCCTTCAGAAGGCCCAGCGCTGCGCTGTCTCCAACACCCTCCACCAGCTGATGGCATCGGTCTTGGCTCTTATCCTATCACAATCCACTCGGCAATTCCCATACAGTCAAGTTCCTGAAAGTTCCCCTTTGGGCCAGTGTGTCACAGGGTTTTAGATCTGGGCAGGTAAAAAAAAAAAAAAAAAAAAAACGAGCTCTAAGATCTTCTTCTCCAGCTTCCACACAGCCGGCTTCCTCACCGACTTCAGATGCTTGTCCAAGTGTCACTGTCCAGCCACCCCTCCCTGACTCGCTGTTCAAAACCATTAGCCCTTGTCTGCTAGCAAGTCCCTTCCCTGCTCTGCTCTCTCCGTGGCACATACCATCTGACACGCTATCATTTTCACTTACGTATTTGTCTCTTCTTTCTAAAATACGACCTTTGGTAGGGTAGGGATTTTTGCCCTTTTTTTTTTTTTCACTGTCCTATTTACAGTACCTAGACTAGTACCTGGCTTATAATAGACCAGAGGCCTGATGCACGAAATTTGTGGAAGGGGCTCAGCCCTCGCAGCCTCAGCAGCTTGCCTAGCAGCTTGCCTGGGCTCTCGCAGTCTTGGCTTCATCCAGAAGGTCGTCCGGAAGGCCATCTGGTCTAATTAGCATATTACACTTTTACTATTAAAGATACTCAGTAATGTGTGAGTCAGATGAAAGATTATTTCTCGATGACTAGATGTCAAGAGTGACTGCACCATTCTAGGTCTTTTAGCAGCTAATGGGAGAAGGATAAGACACAAGTAGCCCGAAGGGCCACAAGATTAAAAAAATAATTGAATCTATACACCATTCATGATAACAAAAGTTCCCCCTAAATCTCTCCTGATAATGTCACCAGCTGCTTCTCACGGTGACACAAGACAAAAAGGCAACTCTCTGCTCGCCTTCTGGCCATCATTCCACTTGATCATCGACCCACTTCTGGTCTCTGCCCACCTGAAAGTCCTGAGTGCTGGTTTGCAAAACTTTAAACATCGGGTACTGACTTCCAGCTGGCTGCTGTCCCACGGTGGTAGCTAGGCAATGGAGAATGGAGAATGGGGTGGAGACCATACCTGTACAATTTTCTGAATGGTTTGCTTCTTCAAGATGGAATAAGGATACTGCCTAGCCTACCACCATGGGACAGCAGCCAGCTTAAAGACAGTATCTTGATGTTTAAGGTTTTGCAAACCACACTACCTTCTCTGGAAAAACCGTGCAGAGAACTCAGGACTTTCAGTGGGGAGAAGGCCAGAAGTGGGTCGATGATCAAGTGGAATGATGGCCAGAAGGCGAGCAGAGAGATGCCTTTTAGGCCCCACCAGGCTGTGACTCACACTATCCGCTGTGCTCTGTAAAGTACATACCTGTACTATGGTACACTTATGTCACTCTCTCTGAAATCATTATTGCACTTAACAAATTAAGAATACCTACCAGGTGCAAAGCATTGTGCCAGGTGCCATAGGGGAGAGAATCAAGTCTCTGCCCCCCAAAACAGAGTTACTGTGTGGTAGGTTGAGATTGCTGGCTTTGCCTGAGCCTCTGAGTTTTACCTGGGTCAGGGGTCCTATGGTGCAATCCCGGACAGGAGAGCTGTGCCTTTCATCTCTGCATTGATTGGTCCCTTTTAGAACTTTCATCTGTAGTTGCATGCCACAGGAATGCTAGAGACAGTTATTTTATCATTATTTTGTTATAAGAAAGCCATATATTAGAATCAACTCAGGTCTTGCTGACTTTCTATAAAATTAATACAATTACAGACATATCTCATTTCATTGTGCTTTGCTGTATTGCGCTTCAGAGATGCCTTTTTTTTTCTTTTTTTTTTTTTTTTTTACAAATTGAAGGCAAGACTCTCTATGAACCAAAAGATTACGACTTGTTTAATTGCGATACTTTCTTTATAGCGATAGTTTGGAACCTGCAATATCACTAAGGTATGCCCCATATGGTGTTCAGCACTCCCAAGTGTGTGCAAACCATTATATTCACTTTTCCCACAGGCAAAGAGCCCAATAGATAATCTGCCATTTTATATAAAGGTGGCATAGCCCCCTGCTTACCATCTCCCCCAAAACGAGGCTACTCACCAAGTAAAATGGGTCACATTTGAAGGAATTCATTATTAGAACATTCCAAGCAAACACAAGAAAGATGGGAGAATGTTGACTAAGAACCATTTTGAACAGAGAGTGGGGTGGGTGGATGAGCACAGCGGAAATCCTAACTTGCTGATTGGTGCAAAGTTGGAGGCCAGAGTCAGGAAACAGGGTTACCAGGAACTATGCGAGGTCAACACCGTGTTGACACACACTTGGAAGGTACTGCCTGGAGGGAAGGAGGAGACCATGATAAATCAATGTCCTTAGTTTGAAGCAGTCTGGAGCATTCTATTTTGAACAAGTCAGCAGATAGGAAGTAAAAGAAAGTAAAGTAGGAAGTGGTACCTATGACACCTAGGGAAGTGGTTAAATTTTCTAATTTTGAAAATGAGAAGAATGTGTAGACCAGACTATGACTACAAAGAAACCATCCAAAGCAAGAGTATTCAGGAGATTAGTATTTTCAGTTAATAGCTACTCAGTCCTAACACCAAAGACAAGATTTCTCCTCTAGGAGGGGAAAATAGCCATTGGCGCCATATTGTAGACAGGGCAAATCTGAGTTCAGTGAATGGAGAATTTCCTGAAGGGAGATTTTGACAAAAGAGCAGAGCTGATGTTTTCATAGTTAAAAAGTCCAACAATGTTTTTACACAAATAATGAAATTACAGCCTCATGTTTTTGAAATACTAAGTAGTTTTCCACCTGGCATGTCAATACAGAATCAGTATAATTTTTAAATTTAATTCACAAAAATAGTAAAATGGATCACTTCCTAAAAGATATAAGGAATAAATACTAGCAAGAAAAACTTATTTTTGATGTGTTTGTGTATTAAAGTAATTCAATAAAAAAAAACATGGGACGGGGGCAAAATGATTCTAGTATTAGAAAATTGCTTTTTCAGAACCATCCCAAAGCAGTATCATAGAAAGAGGAAGTTGAAGGACTTAACCTTTCTGCTTGACCCATGGCAGAATTAAATTATATCTTCCCCAACCTGATTTCTTCCATGAAATCTATTCTGTTTAGGATGAAGGTCAACTACCAAGTGAGAATGATTTAGTGCTGCTTTTCAAATCCAATTCCATAATCATACTTCTGTCTCAAAATACCACCTGGGCCTCAAAGATGAAGAAAAGAAAAAAGGTAAAAAATGCAGCCACACTCTGAAGCGGGTTATGAAGCTGGAAGATGACCATTTCAGATTCTATCTTCCTCAAGTACAAACAGCACTTTCATTCACCCAGCACTGAACAAACAGGGCAGCCATCGCTGGCTTCACTGTTTTTCAGCATCTCACCTTTTCGCACGGAGCAGCAACCTCCAACCTTATCTCCCCTTCCTCCAAAGAGCTGGACTTCTTTGGAAAAAACTGCAGTGCTTACATTAAATTCTTTTATTTCCTGGTCTGCCCATGGAGAGCAGTCACTTGACTCCAGAGAAAGTAAAATTCGACAACTGCAAATACTTCAGAAATAGGCAGGCCCAAAATAGCACAGTGGCCAAGCACAGCAACTGTCTAGTCCTTAATACGAACCTAACAGCAGCTCGGAGTGGGACAAGAAATACTATTTATTAACTACCTTCCAGGCAATGAGGTTGCACGGGTGTTGAGGAGGATGAGGTCACTAAAGTAGATGGCCTAAAACAAAGTCTGAGCGAGGCACTTCGGAGGCATGCCATAGGTTAAAGTTATTCTTTGTGGATAAATTCCAGTTTTAATTAGATACTCCTGGAAAGATCGAATTAACCACCATAAATTAACTGAGTACCTACCATGTGTTCTCATTTTTGCTTTGGTCTTTACAAAGTAATAGAGGAAGAATCTACAGTCTAATTAGGGTCATCAGACACCTTGCCTTCAGAAGCTAAATGGGCAAAACAGCAAAATGTTAAGGGGTCATCGGTAGTACATTACGTAACTTAAGGATTGTGTAATGAAAAGGTATGAATTCCAAGGAACAGGTAGATAGATGCCACCATGAACTTGGCAGATAGAGGTGGGCTTGAAATAAGGTTAAAAGTTCTGGCAGCTCTATAGAAGGAAAAAGGAACAAAAAATTGGGGCAGGGGGATCACGTGAACAGAACCTAAAGGTAGAAAGGCCCAAATTCTATTTGGGAAGTAAATATAGAGTGCTATTGGCTGGGTATGCTCTCTTTAAGACAATTCAAAGACTTTTTGTATCTTATGTAGTACACTTCTAGAGACCGCCTTCCTCTCCTTCTCATGGCAACAGCACGTGCCCACCTCTTTACCCATTGTTTTGTGGACTTTTTTCTTTTCTTTCCCCTGTAATTTACTCTCTCCACCATTTTTAAGTGTCCAGTTCAGTGGTATTAAGTTCATTCATACTGCTGTACAACATCACCACCATCCATCTCCAGATCCCCTTTCATCTTACAAAACTAAAATTCTGTTCCCATCAAACAATAACTGCCCAAGATCCCCCTCCCTCCCTCAGCCACTGGCAACCATTAATCTACTTTCCTTTTTTATTCATCTCCCCACTGCCCCCATGCCCAGGACTCTGGTGACTACTGTTATATTTTCTCTGCCTGTATGAGTTTGGCTTTTATTCCCACTACGATTCTACATGTAAGTGAGATCATGCTGTATTTGTCTTTCTGTGTCTAGTTTATTTTACTTAGCATAGTATCTTCCAGATTCACCCATGTTGTCACAAATAACAGGATTTTCTTTTCCTTTTTTTATGAAACTGAACATTATTCCATTGTGTTTATGTATAATATACAGTGGTGGGCAAAACTCAGTTTACAGTTGTTCATATGAAAAATAATACAATAATTGATAAATACTACAAGAATAAACTCTGTGCTTCGCATACTCACAACTATAAACCTACTCTTGACCACCCCTGTATTTCCTTATCTACTCATCTATTGATGGACATTTATGCTGTTCCCATATCTTGACAAGTGTGAACAATGTTGTTATGGATATGGGAATATAGACATTTCTTTAAGGCCATGATTTTATTTCCTTTGAATATATACTCAGAGATGGGATTGCTGAGTCACATGATAATTCTCTTTTTCATTTTTGAGGAACCTCCACATGTTTTCCATTTTGGATGCCCTGTATTTCTTTTTCTTGCTTAACTGCTCTGGCTAGGGCTTCCTGCACCATGTCGAATAGAAGTTTAAGAGCAGGCAACCCTTGTCCTCTTCCTGACCCCACAAGAGAAGCTTTCAGCTTTTCACCACTGAGTGCAATGATAGGTGTGGGCCTGTCATTTATGGCCTATATTACCTTGAGGCAAATTCCTTCCATACCTAATTTGTCAAGAGTTTTTAATCATAAAATGATGTTGAAATTTGTCAAATACTTTTTCTGCATCTATGAGATGATATGATTTTTATTCTCTATTTTGTTAATGATTTATGTATATTGAGCCATCCTTTTGACCCAGGGATAAATCCCACTTGATCATGTGAATGATCCTTTCAATGTGTGGTTGAGCAGATATTGCTGACTAAAGTAATTCAACATATATATATATATATATATATATATATATAGTATTTCATGTTCTTCCTAAAATAATTTTTCTATGATTTTTTTCCAGTAAGCTGACATGAGAAGCAAATATGAATTTTTCAGAAGGTCAAGTAATAAAAGGGAGAATTGATCCTTTCTTCTAAATCAGGCTGGGAATATTATTATTCTGGGTTCAAATTCCAGCTTTACCAATTAACAGCTTTGTGACCCTGAGTAGTAAGTTAATTAACCTATCTGGACCTTACTTTACCCATCTACAAAACAGGAATGACAATTGTAGCTAACTCACAGTGTTTCTGAGAATTAAATAAGTCAATACATATAAAGAACTTGTACAATGTAATGTGATAAGGGCTCAATAAATGTGAGCTAATATTCTTAGGCCTAAAACAAAATCCTAAAAATAATGAGATACCTGATCCATGAAAAATAAGAAGTGAATTTTCAGCTGTGGGTCCAATAAATTAATCTCTTAAGCATCTACTATGTACACAGTACTTCATAGAGCTTAAAGTAGTGCCTAATATTAACTCTTAAACCTATTAAGTAGCTTATAACTATAATCACTCTGGAGGGAAGAAAAGCAAATATGAGGGAAAGTTAAGTAATATGTCCACTATGTCACAACTAGAACTTGAACCCAACAAGGTTGTACGAGTTACAACACTAACTTTTTCCATAAAGCCATACAGACAAAAAACAAGAATACTTTCAATATTTTAATTCTGTAAAGTGGAGTAGAATGATTGATTATAGTGGACTCACATCTGATACTGAGTTAGGGTCTAAAAGCCAATTTTAGGGCAAAAATGAAGTATAGACAAAGTGACCTTCAAAATGTCTCTGAATTTATCTTTAAATTTTCAGCACTTGTGTCCTTAAAAGCACAAAAGCCAAGAATTGATTCTTTTAGCTTTCCTTTGTATTTTTTTTTAATTTTTGAGGGAAGGAGTACTTGGGCATTGGGCAAAGCCCTTTTTCTTTTGAATTGGTGAAGAATTCAGCACGTGGAATATGTGGTAAATAATTATTTGCCTTCTTACTCTCTGAATAGATAATATCATCATATACCTTTATTTATGTTCAAATAAATTTTGAGATTCCAACTAAATACTGCACATTGAACACATGTTTATCACCACTCTGACTCAAATCCCCACAAATCTAACAGCAGGAAAAAAATTTTAAGACACACAAAAGACAAAGAGGATAGAAACAATTAAATTTTGAAAGCTGGAGAGCAGATGAATTAGCAAACATGAAGAAGTATGTCAGCCTGGGGGAACTCCCGAAGAGAATATGTACTGGATTTGGACAATATATACCAATTAAATATATGAACAAAATAGAGAATAGAGGACCACCCAAAAGTTAAAAACAAAACCATATAATTAAATCCCCTAGACCACCTCCACTCTCCAAACTCCAAGGTCATTTTGGGCAGGAGTTACAATGGGTCCAGGCCAGCCCCCAGTATGTTCATAAGACACACCAGTATAGTCTCTGCCCCACCAAACTCTAAGGATAGCTTTCCATTTAATTTGACCTTTAATTTCTCTCAGCAATATTCCCACCACAGCAAATTCTCCTTCACCACCACTGGACAAGCAGCTAGCTCTCAGCCACTTATTTGGGTTTTGCAACTGACTATGGTATATTAGCAGTATATATCTTTTGTTCCGTAGCACTCTAGATGAAACAATATAATATCCTATCACACTTACATAATCAAATACTATAAAACTAAATGCTGGTTCTTTAAAACGTTATGCTACACCTATAATGAAAAAGGTGTCTGATTTAGTCAGGGTTAGGGAAAGAGCTACTAGTAAGTTCTTATTTTCCAAAAGAGAACATCAATAGATAATATCAAAACCTGAAAACTGATCAAGAAATGGCAGTGGAAGCATGTTTTTTGTGAACATGGAGGTAAAACTCGGGAGAAATAGCTCTACAAGCTGGAAGTAGTTGACCCTGGGGAGTGGGAGTTGAGCTGAGAGGGTGGGGCAGAAAAAGTATTACTAGTGTTCATTGTGAATCTTGCACATCTGTGTAATTTTAAGCAGTCTTTCTACATAACCTTGAAAAATATAAAATGCATATGCAGGAATCTGTTCCCTCTCTCAGTTATTAACTCCATCATCAGTTTTACATCCTATCCTCTCCAAAAAGGTACAATGACCACGTGGCTACGTCAAATTAGGATGTCAGAATGATTAAGTGCAAGGCACCCTTTAAACAGGTCTGAGGAAACCCATATTTAAATACCATAAACCAGGAGATGACACATAAGTCTATAAAGTATTTCCCAAATGGATTCTTTAACACAGAGATCTTCTAACATATCTAAAATGAGCCAATTGATTTTTAAATATGATTTACATGAAGCATTAAAGCAATGTGTTCAATGAACATAGCAGAGCGGGCTGTATTCAATCTGCCATCCACACTGGCGCACTGAGGGTGATACAATTATGTGAGATTACTACCTTAAGAAAACTTGAAACAGCCGCTAGTTATATTTCAATCAAAATATCCACTTTTCAAATTTCTTAAAATGAGGCTATCAACCCATTATTATATCACTTAACGCTTATGAGTTAAAATGAGTGCTTGTGAGTGAATTTTCTCATGCATAGAGTAGCTCTGAAACATGGATTCACAAGCATCAGGAGTGTGATCAACCCCACTGAGAATTGCTGTGAATAAATGGCTTTGGTAAAGCTAACTGTTAAAAACTTGGCATTCACTGTCAACATCTAGCTATCTGTTTTCCCTCCTATCTTCAAAGGTTTTCTTCAGATAATGCTTTGCTTGATAACTTCCACAGCTCCTGTGTATTCTGCAGTTGTTCAAAGCACTCAAATTTGGTTTTCATTAAATCATAATGATTTTGGGCTCCTGTGTTTGACACATCATGACATTTCAAATTATATATTGATTCGACAATAAAGGAACACAGGTCTAGAAGTTCATGAGAGGCACTCACAAGATCTCCGTGTGTGTTTTCACAGATTTAGATGGATGCATAGAACTATTGACATTTTGAACACCCAATTTCTGCCATGTACTTGGCCTAAAAGGCACTTCTGCACAGTGTCTCATATATAGAGGGTTCTGAGATGGCATTCTAAAAGTACCATTCTTTCCATATGTTCACAAAGGTGAATCATGTACCTTTACTTTAATTTTTAGAAAATTATTTCCAGAATCAGTGACTGAAATCATTGGAGTGACTAAAATTAAATTTTTCCAGATAATGTCAATGCATTAGAATGATGCCCCATTCGTTGCGATGATACCAATGGCTCGATTCAGCTACATTACAATTTTAAATTACCTTCACAACAGTTAATTCTAAAAACGGATATATTTTTATAAGGCTTCTTATTTTTGGTTATCCAACACATGTTTAGAATTATACATTAAATGTATACAATTTTTTCCCTCCTTAAAAAGCTTTACCCAAGTGTACTGGAGTGTAACATGCTTTAAGTGTAGCTTATAAAGTCAACCTCCTAAAGAGCAATGAAAATAAATTCATCATTAACCCTGACACCAGGCAATTGTTCCAACTTTCCATCATAAACTTGAAGGAATAACTGCTATCAACAATCTCATTTGAACTAAACAAAGATATCAAAAGTTGACTTAACTCGTTTACCTGAGAAAGAAGTGTAATGTAACAGCATTCAAGAAGATACTAAAATGTCTCCCCAGTAGCTCTCAAGTTTGAGGTCCCAGTGAGAAAGTATCTCCCATTGGAAATACTCAGGAAAGATAAGAAAACCGAGTTGAAGTCAAGTAATTCCTCTTTATATCAATAGCATCAAAGGCCATAGCTCTCCCATGCAAACACACTCCAGGCACCATTACTGTGAGAAGAGTTGGCTGTGGAAGGACAATGTGCTTGGCCCCCTTACAACAGTCCATGAGCCACAGAGCATCTCCTTAACCTCACAAAGGGGCCCACTCACCCTGAGGTAAGGGACCCCATGAAAGCCCAATGGTCAAGGAAGATAAGAATGACCCAATGTTAATATAACGTTAAAGCCCTGATATACATATTAGAACGATACCACGTTCATTACCATTAACAAATCCCAGCATTGTCTTCTACATAATAAGATCTAGGACGGGGTTTCCCATGCTCAGCCTAGTGGAATTTGGGCTAATTCTTTGTTATGGGAGACTGTCTGGTTCACTGTGTGATAGTTTGCAGAATCCCGATTCCATTAGCAGTCTCCACTTCTGCAGTCATGACAACCTAAAATGTCCCGGGGGTGGGAGAGGGGTAAAATTCCCCACATTTTGACCACTTAATTTCAAGTTCTGGGAATTGCAAACAGTGACTGGGGACTTTGTGAATCTCAGTGACTTGCTTAGAATTGAATTTAAAGAGAATAACAACATGTTTTTTAGTCATCTGCTGTGATTTAACCTAATTTGGGTAAAATTTGAAATTTACCAGAGGGTGAATCTTTTATCATAAAAATAAGACCATCTCATAAATTTTGCACAAAGTTTCAGTCATTCCTTTGTGTCCCCGTGGTTGGCCAGAAAAGTAGGAATGTGCCAGAAGGCAGATTATAAGGACCTGTTGCCAACACAAATCACTTTATAATTAGCATATTTAGATTATGTTATAATGAGCATATGCACATATCATCAACAGACTCAACATTATATGCACAAGAGTGAGCAAACGTAGGCTTACAGTTGTGAGTTCCCAAAGCCCAAAGTTAATAAAACGATGTAATAATCATAATCTGCATGTCTTTTTCCCTACGAACACCTGTAAACCTACTTTTGCCCACCCTTGTACACAAGAATATTCTATTTGGAGAAAACAGTCGCAAAGTGTCAATAAAGAGGCTTCTGACACAAACACTTAAAGTAAATCCATGGGAATGTGTTTGAACCTTGATTTTCCGCTCTAATCTCTGCCCATATCTTTAAAAGCCTGTATTTTCTCAGCTCTAACGTGGGGTGATACACTTTAGACACCAAACACTTCTGAGACTTTTTCTGCCAGGATGACCCTTGCATCATAGAGGCCGCAAGCACTAATGATACATTGATGGGGGAAGACTGGGCTAGAATGCATAGGAAGATTAGAAAATATGAAGTTCTATCATAAAAGTTTTATTCCTGACAAATCAAATTTGCTTGTTTTTTATACTGTAAACATCCAATCCTCCACTATCCATTTAGAGTATTTATTATAATATCATTAGTTATTATTATTTAGAGAAACACTTTTACCTTTATTTTGGTTACTTCTTAAATATTTTTCTCTCCCTCCTCCTAAATCCTGAATTCTCATCCTCGACCCGTTTTTCACATATTTCTTTTTTCACCAATTTCTCTCTCAGAACACTACACAGCCCAATCATCAGGTTGCTCAGTACGGTAACCGGACAATCAATGATTCTGTGCTGTTTCTCACTATTTGAGCCAATTAAGCAGAGACAGGGCTGAATCATATATGAGTATTTATCCCAATACTGCTGGCAACAATCTGCTCTGCTCCCACCATAAGCCAGTTGCTTATTTTGGGTAGAAGGACAAAGATGACATGGGGAAGTAGGCCAAAGATATGCCAAATGGGCAGTCTAGAGATTTGCAAAGGCCTGTGGGTATGCAATGGGCGGGGTGTTCAAAGGCTGCTGCTCTGGTTTCTGCAACAAGGTTGCTGGTGTTTCCATAATGACAGGCAGGTCCCTGATGAGGAGGATGGGCTGCATTTCCAGGTGAGCTCCCAGGTACACAGTGCCACTGCCAGCCCGATTAGAATGTGCCTTCTTCAATCAGAATGAAACGATCATGGTTAACAGAGCAAGGTGAGTATTTCTTACAATGATAGCTGGTCCCCAATATTCTGTCTGCCCCTATCAGTACAACGTGGGGTCAGGTGTGTGGCTCCAGAGCCAGTTGCCTTCACTCTATCACTTACTATGTGAATAGCTTTGGGGATGTGACCGTATGCAAGGTCCACATCTCTTAAGCTGAACCGTATTAAACATCTGTTCTACAACTGTTTTGACGTACATCAATCACAACAACAATTTCACCTGGTTTAAACTAAATAAAGTGGCGATTCTAGTCATACCAACACTCCTGGGATTACTAGAAAGTTTAAATAAATTAATGCATGCAACGGACTGAGAGCGTACCCAACATTTAGTGGGCATGCAATACAACTTTATTATTACTATGACTATTTTTTATCATATTTTTTCTCCATGGAATTAAACTTCTTGATCATTAAGACCCTTTCTCACTCCCTTCTTTATTTACCCTTATTCTAAGTCCAATGCCTACGCCAGAGCTGGACACATAGTGAATGTTGAATAGATGTGTGTTTGGGGATGAATGAATGAATGAATGAAATAGGGTGGAAAGGGACTCAAGATCACAGCACCGTGAACCGGGAGGCCAGAATAATTTGCACAAGGAAATGGCCCATAAAATTGGCAAAATTCAAATGTGTAGAAAGAAACAGGAGGGCATGTTAAACTGTGTGTGTGTGTGTGTGTGTGTGTGTGTGTGTGTGTGTGTCGCGGGGGTGAGGGTCAGTGGGAAGGGGGATTTGTAGAAAGGATGGAAAGAATTTGCAAAACTGGCCAGGACCCCAGTGCTACAGAATGACTTATATGAATGAGAAAAAGGCACCTCTCTGGGCCACCATAGTTCTGTGGGGGCCTCTTTCTGTAGTAAAGCACATGTTAGATTTCAGGGTCCACTGGCCCCGGCTCAGGAGCACAGCCATCTGAAGCAGTCCTGAGAGGCAGCAGAGGATTTCATGTTTCAGGAAGGCGCTCTGGACCTGATTCTACTACTCGGGTACTTGGCTGCCATAGCAAATGCTCTCCTCACCGCTCCGGAACAGCTGGCCATTGACCTCTCTATATCCAGACCGGAAGCCAACAGAACAGCACACCACGGGTCTGGACCTGGGCTCTGCTGCTTACCTGACCTCGGTGAGTTAAACTTAACCTCTCCGTCCTTCAGTTCCCCCTTCCGGGAAATGGGGAGAGTGATCTTTGCCTCGTCGCTGCTGTGAGAAGCAGGCTGAATGATCCGTGTGAGACTCAGCACAGTGCCAGGTCCCAGGCAGTAGCCAACGAGAGGCCCCGGGTACCATCTACCTGGCTAGATGCTTCCATGATGAAGCATCTGACAGACTAGTTATCAAAATGAAAATAGCTCTTTATGCCCCTGGGGGTGGGGAGATTGTATATTCTCACGCTTTAAATTACCTATTTTATTGAATGCAAGTGGTTGGTGTTATTTTTTTAATCTAACAAAATACTAATATTAGAACACTTTTGAGAAGCGGAAACTCAGGAAAGCATTGAGGTGTGTTTTTTTATATGTCCGTAACTGCACCACCTCTTCTCTTATCCTTAGCATTTCGGACAATGACTAGGACTGTCTTCTTCAATTTACAACTGGAGAAACCGAGACTGAGAAACCCCAGGGGCGTGGCTGGGGGACCTAGAGAAACAGAGTAGAGCTGCCTGGGGCAGAGCAGGCTGTGAGGGACCTGGAGCTTATACAGTGAGGGAGGACCGAGAAGAAGAATTCAGTGCCAGGAACACAAAACTAGGTAGAGGGTTCTGGGAGGGTCCTGCATGCGTGAGAGGTGTGAATGGCTGAGGTTAAAATTCATCACATGCAGCCGAGACCGGTTTGGCTCAGTGGATAGAGCGTCGGCCTGCGGACTGAAGGGTCCCAGGTTCGATTCCAGTAGGGGGCATGTACCTTGCTTGCGGGCACATCTCCAGTGTGGGGGGTGCAGGAGGCGGCTGATCGATGTCTCTCTCTCATCGATGTTTCTGATTTTCTATCCCTCTTCCTTCCTCTCTGTGAAAAATCAATAAAATAGTTAAAAAATCATCACATGCAAATACAATGTTTACGAAGTGTGTGTGGCCCTGTGCTGAGTGCTTTATTGGATAGAACATGATGGTTAGGTGTTTTTTTTCATCAATGAGACTAAACTACAGTATCTAGTTATTTAATCAAACACTAATCTGTGTTGCTGTGAAGGTAATAGTAAGATGTGATTAATTTCTCCATCAGTTGACTGTAAAGGAAATGTCCAACCTTCTGTCCTGCCCTATGTATGTATGTGTGTGTGTGTGTATATATATACACACACACACACACACACACAGACATAATCTTTATATTTATAAACACATGGAATGTAAATGTTATATACACACATCCACAAACACACACATATATTTCTCTGCGACCCTGACACTCCTCAAGACTTGGCTATGATCAGCTCTTGGTCAACTGTACAATGCACGGTGATATACATCACAGCCCAGGCCCAGGCCACTGATAAAGATGCTGGGACCAGCCCATGGGCCAGCATCCCTGCCCTCTTTGTCATCACATGCAGCCTCATGGGTGAGCCTCCTCCCTCAATTCTTAGCCTTATGCTTCCACCTCCCTGCACCCTGACTGTCCCTCCCAACTCGACAGCCTGGTGGGAATAACTAAGACAGGACCATCCAGCCTGGGCTCTGCTCACACCCGCACTCATTCCCAAGCTCTCAGCAGGAGGGCTGAATCCCCCTGCGGAAGTGCTTTATTTGTGCCAGAGTGTTTAAAAAGAATCAAAGCCAATGTGAAAAAATTCATTAGGTCTCACATTAAAAATGAGCTTTTCCAGTTTCCTTTGAAAACACTGGATGTCTGGAAATCCCTGAGTGGGGCGGGGTGGGTGTGGGTGTGGATACTGGTCGCTTTAGAACAGTGGTTCTCAACCTGTGGGTCGCGACCCTTTGGGGGTCAAATGACCCTTTCACAGGGGTTGCCTAAGACCATCGGAAAATGCAGATATTTACATCACGATGCATAACAGTAGCAAAATTTCATGGTTGGGGGTCACCACCACATGAGGAACTGTATGCAAGGTTGAGAACCACTGCTTTAGAAGCAAGTGCTCATCTGTACTTCTTCATCTCTACCACAGCCTCCCTTCTTTCATTAACATTATCCTCTCGAACCCTATAATCTATAAGTTTTTTTATAAACAAACAAACAAACAAAAAATCATGCACTTGTCATCCTACCACCAGCCAGGAGACAAGCCAGGTTAGCTGCAGGAAGCCCCTGGCCTGTGGGTGGCCGGGCACCCCGGGAAGGCAGGCCCAGTTCTCCTGCAGCTTAGGACTCCTCACATCCCAGAGGGAGCTCATTGAGGGCTTGGCTGATTCGCAGCCTCCTGCTCTTCTGTTCTCCTGCCCGTCCATTAGTCATTAGCCGAGCCACACAGGAGACGTGCAAGGAAAAGACATAAACGATTCATTTTTTTTTTTCCGAATTGTTAGCGGTTCTCGCAACAGATTCAGCGCGAGCATGAAATGAAAGATCTCGGCTGAGAGGGCAATTAGGGATGATGTGGGTCTTCTCCTTTGAAATGCCTTGCAGCTCACCTATGTACAGACGGTGCCAAAAAAATTCATCATTAGTGGGAGATGTTTTTAGTGTGAATGTTCTGGTAGAGAGAAAAGGATGGCCTTGACTTGTGTGTCATTATACAACAACCTGGAAATACTGTAACAGCAAACCGCTCTGGAGTAGAGAGTTGATCTCGGGGCCGGGTGACAGGAGAGGAAACTGGTTTGCATACAATCCCACTGAAAGGAAATGAACTCCCCTCCATCTTGTCCTATAGGGCTGGGCCCCCTGACTAAACAAACCCCCTCCCTTTTCTGGGAGGGGCCACAGGTGTGCCAGCAATGTCCTAACTTCCCCGACCACCACCCAAATGGACCAATGAAGCTCCAGGAACACAAGAGGCTGAGAGCCAAACCCGGGTTTGAATAAAGACTCTTTGCTTTTGCATCGGAAAAGGCTCCTTAGTGGTTGATTATTGGGGACCCCGAACTCTGGGCATAACATTACACCTACATTTTGGACAATAAGCTAAACGGAGCAGGGCATTTATTTCCTCTTCCTGCTCCCTCCGGGCCTTTGGTAACCAGGGAATGCAGTGGCGGAATCCTGGATTTGCTACCAGGGCCACTGCCAGCCTGTCTGGTGCCTGTGCGCCAATTAGATAAGGACGTGCCTCCTGAGCAGGAGAGTGAGTGCTTGTGTGGTGGCGACAAAAGCCCCATGGATACTTGGATTGGCCAGGGGACAGTCCTGCTGTGCCACAGCGACAAAGGACAGCCCGCCCTGATTGGACAGAGACCCCTGCGAGGGCCCCAAGGTGAGCAGCCGCTGGGCCGAACTCCAAGGCCAAGCCGTCTCCCCGCCTGGATGCTTCTACGCAATGCCCACGCCGCACACCTGGATTCAGCAGCCCAGCCCGAGGCGTGGACTAGTATCATTTTGTGTCTATAAATAAGATGCAGAGCAGGGAAGGGGAAAAAGGAAATTCTTGGGGCATTTGGGAGCTCCACACATTTTATGACAGGCCCAGGCACCAAGATCACTCACTCCTCGGTTTATTCCACAAACAATGATGGAGCGGCTAATATGCACCGGTTAATGAGGATGAAAGGTGCTTCAGACACAATCCCTCAAGATGCCAGGGGGGAGGCGGTGTCATGGAGGGCTCCGCAGGGGTAATCATTTCGGAAACACGCGTGGAAGATGGAGTGACTGGCGGCGGGGGGAGGCTGCTGACATTTAGGTGCCTGTGCTCTCCGTATTTCACCCTGAAAGGGATTTCTGAAGGTTCCCCCTGCATGTGCCGCTTTAGGAGGGACGGCGCGCTGAAAAACGGGAATGAAAACCAATAGATCCGGCCCTTGCACTCCCCTATTTCCTTGGAAAGCCCAGAGGAAGACAGCTCATTTACAAAGAGGTAGGCGCCAAGGTCCAGGATTACGGGATGACAAATGTGTCCCAGAATCGGTGCAACTGGCTCTATTAGTAAACAGAAAAGATTCATGTCCTCTCCGTGCAACATAGCAAACCAGACACAGGAGGTTTGCATCTGAAAACATGAATTCAAGGGGAAAAAGATTTGGAAAGTATCTTTAAGGGTTCCATCCTGTATTTTTAGTTACTAAAAATCATTGCGTGAACCAGAAATTGGCTCCTTACTAACGGAAAAAAAAGTCTCCAGATTCCAAGTGGTAACTAGCTCCCATTAAGTTCCATCCTCCTCCTTCAAACTGTGACCCTGCGAGGATTCGGAGGGGAGACTGATATTAATAGATCATTGCCCCTTGCTCTGCGTCGTGCTTTCTTCCAGCTGTTTCTGCCGGATTGGCTTTCTTAATCCTTACAGCAGGTCCTTTTCCCTGAGAAGCAGCATAGGGCACGGCGAGTTTCAGTAGTTTGCCCAGAAGCATGGAGATAATGGATGGGGAAGCTGGGATTGACACCAAAGCTGTCTGGCTCCAGCATCTGGGATGTCAACCACTGCACTTCCCTGCCTCTATTGTGACCATCATCATTCTGTTTTACTCACCCCATTGGGTGGCAATGATTGGCTCAGGTGCCCAGCTCCCTGAGGACAAAGGCTCTCCACTCACTAGCATAGGACCTGCTACATATTAGGCAGCCACTAAATATTTGCTAAATCCATGAATGACCTAGACTCATGCATCTGTCTGACACAGCATGGAGCCCTTACCAAAAGAACGTTCCACCTGTACCACAGGAAATGGCAAAACTCAGTGAAACCCAGGAGCTGGGAGGAGGCAGATTCGCAGTGGACCAAAGCAGCAGTTTGAAGAGCGGTCACACTGCCCAAGGTGCTGAGGAGGGATCGCTTGGGCTGACCCTGCTCATCCAGGCGGCAGGAGGTTGACGGCTGAGAAAGGGGTGAAATCTCTCGCACGCACATGCGCAGAGCTTCCCGGAAAAGGGCAGGATGGGAAGTGACAAAATATTCCCACCACCAGGAAGGCGATCCCAGCTAATGGACATCTCCCTCTTCCAGGATGCTGGGTATGATAGCAAGATGCCAGCAAGGATCTCATTTTACAACATCCCTAAGAGTGAGTGTGTGTGTGTGTGTGTGTGTGTGGCGGGGAGAGGGGGCGCGTGGGGGGAGGAGGCAGGGAGAATGAAAACCAGCCTTTATAATGAAAGTTAACCACTGTACCCTGACCAAGAAACCCAGAGGAACAATTCAGAGAAGTACAGAGAACACAACCGAAACCAGTTAGTGCAATCAAAACACAATCACAAACTGCTTATGCTACTGCATTTTTCCCTGCTTTGCTCTCACAGAAATTAGATTTTTTTTTTAAACCCCAATACTAGCTTTTATTCTTTACTGTCTGAAGAGAGGGTAGCTTGTGGCTTTTAAAGCTTTAGAAGGAGTTATAAAAATGCAGAAAACAGGACATCATTTGCCAAAGAAATGAAGAAAAGAAATGCAGTATCTTCTCCCTGTAAAGTCAAGTAAGAGGTACCATTTAATGGAATCGAATTTCAATCATTATCCCACCCAGAGTTAAGAAACTCTTAACATTCCTTATCTCCAGATTTAAGTATGATGCCTTCCATACTTTTCACCATCAAAATTACCTTGATCTCTGACTTATTACTACTTTATCCATTAGGGTCCAAGCAGGAAATAGATATTACAAACAATCCGGGCAGTTGGAAGATCACTTACTAAAGGGGCTATTACGGAAGTGGAGGCAGAGTGTAGGGAAAACACAGGACAGTGCAATCCCCAGGGCCTGGGAACATGGAGGGACATTCGCAGCTGAGCCTGGAGGGGCAGGGGCGAGAGCAGGTGTTGGCACGGAGGGAAGGAAAGGGTGTTATATTTCGAGGATGACCTGGTAGGAGCTGTGACCTTCAGGCGCTGCAAACTGCAGACTCCAAAGAGAAAGCTAGAGAAATGCCCCCATTCTTCAGCAGCAGCTCTCCACTTTCCAAGTTCAACAGCAAAAGGAAAAGGGGACTGGCTGGGTGGCTCAGCTGGTTAAAGCATCGTCCTGATACACTAAGGTTGCAGGTTCGAGCCCCAGTCAGAACACATACAAGAATCAATTCAAATGCCAAAATAAGTGGAATAACAAGTCAATGTTTCCATCTCTCTTTCTCCAATCAGTCAATCAATAAAAATTGAAGAAGAGGGCAAGGGATGTAAGAATGGATGCCAGGGATTGGCACTTTGTTTCTGTAAAGAACCAGATGGTAAACATTTCAGGCTTTTTGAACTTTAGGGTGCCTTTGGCAACTCCTCACATCTGCAGTTTTAGGCCAGTAAGGAGCCATAAAGGACCATAAACAAGTGGGTGTGGCTGTGTGTCAATAAGATTTTGTTTAGACACGGAATAGCGTTCCGTATAATTTCCGCATGTCCTGAAATAATCCATCTTTAGATTTCTTTCTCATCCATTTAAAACTACAGATATTATTCTTAGCTCACAGACCATACAAACGGAGGTGCCAACCCAGATGTGAACCAGAGTTTGCTGACCCCTCACACAACCATTCGGGTCAGCTCCCCAGAACTCAGATTAGAGCTGAGAAGGACAGATGTCAAATCTTGAAGCAACAAATAGAAAAGATAGCACCTCTCCTTTCCCACAATCAAACATATATACCAGGAAAGCAGGGGCCTTGCTGGATCCCTAACATTTTGTATGAGGCTTCAAATATAGTTATGTGCTCAATAAAAAAAAAATTGTGAATGCCTCATCACAGGAGTTTCCCGTGATTATTCTTTATATGGTCAAAATCATGATGGCTTTGGAGAATCCTCGAAGCCTCACTAAAATGCATTCCCTGAAAACATTTCTGGGGCATGGTTGTGTGGCATTTCAGCTTTTATTAAACAATTGAGCAAATCAGTGAGTGGATCTGGAGTCCTTAAACCATCTCAAGGAGGGAGGGATGCAGGCGCTAGAGTGATGTGCATCTTCTCTTTCTATGTTGTCCAGCATTGGGACCGCAAGACACTTCAACCAAAGTCTGGTGCACTAAGAAATGATGCAAAGGAAGGAAAAGAATATTTTCCTTTGCTGTAAACCAAAGGCAGTTCTGGGACTGAGCCTGAGGGAATCTGGATGCATGGCTATCGATTCATCTTCTAACCAAAGTGGATAAATGGGCCCACTCAGGCTGCAGCTAGAGAGAGAATGATGGACGCCGGTGGGGAGGTTCTGGGCAAGGTTGGGCCTTCCTGCTTTTAGTACAAGAACAGCCCTGGTCCTGGGCATTGGATGCTTCCAGGAGCTAGACGGAGGGCTTGTTGTTTAGGGCCACTCAGGGAAATCCCTGAATTTACACCTCTATCTCCAGTTTTCACAGCAGGTTGCTGTCCGGAAAAACAATGAGACGGTACTTCGTGAATAAAAGGAGAAGAAAGAGATGCGCCCTAACTTGCACCACATTCCACACTAGGGATTTTTGCTACCATCCATAACAATAACTGCTAATGCTTTTATGGCACATTATGTGTCGTGTATTGTTCTGAGAGCCATACGTGTATTAATATATAGCATCCTCCCATCAAACTCAGGAGGTAGGAGCTATTCTAATTCCCATTTTATACCGTATATGGCGATAGGACCAAATTGAATGAACAACCACGCTTATTGGTACAGTAACCCAAGTTAATTAACTCGACTCATTGACAATAAATTGCATCCTTGGCCCCCTCTGCAAAGTCAGAGAAGTGTTTCTGAGGAACTTGGCCAGAGAGGGTTTTAGATGAAGGCAGAGACAAGAGATCAAGAGATGTACAAGAGTGCAAGAGGCGCTATCTCTCTCTCTCTCTCTCTCTCTCTCTCTCTCTCTCTCTCTCTCTCTCTCCCTCTCTCTCTCCCTCTCTCTCCCTCTCCCACTCCCTTTCCCTCTCCCTCTCCCTCTCCCTCTCCTTTTCCCTCTCCCTCTCCCTCTCCCTCTCCCTCTCCCTCTCAACTGGCAGTGTAGGATCACACATAGAACTACTAAAGGATATTGTCTCCTTAGAATGAAGAGAACAAGATGTGTGGTATTAGATGAATCTACTAGTTAGGTCTCCAGCGGACTTGACAATTACACACAGTGCGGGGCTTGGCTGTTTGATTGGGTCCATGCAGAGCACCTTCCTTTGAAGCAGGAAGCCTCTAATAGCCTCCTCCAAACCGCCCTCACGTTCCTTATTCTTCTGGCGATCGCATGGCCAGAATTATACCATTGTCCCGGAAAGATGGAGAATCTGGCTTAGAGACCTCTAAATGAAGCAAGCAACGCCTTTCTGTTGACAGCATCTTCCTTCATATCTACTCACCCAGCCTTCCACCCATCCTATCAATTCTGATTTTGATAAAATTGGCCCCAGCTTCTTTTCTCTTCTAGAAAGAGCCACGGGGTGGGGGTGGGGGGGGTTGCCTCAAGGTCACTATGGATCTGCCAGATTTCTTCCACATCTCATAGGATATTTTACCTCATGCAATACCTCCCTCGGCTCTGTGCCAACCCAGCCGTGGATTTCAGATACTGATCACCCCAAACATGCCCTGGGATGGGGTGGTAGACTTTACTGATGACTTTAAAGTGGAGCTGTACACATAATACAAATTCGCGTATTAGACTATTTCTTGTTAATACATCCCTCAGCCCATCTAACACTGGGCATTTCTCCCTGGACACCTGTCTTTGTAGGGTCCCCCACTCCGCTGGGTTGTCTATCCCATTCCCTTCTTTCTACCTTCTCATCTCTCTTCTCTCTTGCGTCCACCTCCCCCACTACCATTCTGGTTCACTGCAAACAGAAATCCATTTATCTATTTGTTTAATATTTTTCTTACAGATCTTGCCTACAAAGCTTCACACTTCCATAGATATTTCCAAAATAAAAATGGTTTCCCCACTAAAAAAGAACTTTGGCACCAACTATTAAAATAAGCATTTTTTATCTACTGCAAATTAATAAATATCACATCTATATAGAACATTTCCAGGGTTCTCGAAAGGAAGATGTAAATTATTTTAACAATAGATTTGCATTTAGCATAAATAAATGTGGCATAAAGAGTCAATTTGTCCTAGAAATATGTCAAGACTTGACAAGACTCAGCTTGCTCCCAGGAAAATAAATAGCTGAAGCTCCATATTAACAGGAATTTGTTCTTCACACCAGTTCTGCAAGATGAACTCAGACAACCGTTCCAGAGAGAAGCCTGAGAGCAACTTTGAACTGGAGACCAAGCTTCCTTCTGTGGGTGCACTGCCTCTGTGACTTTCCTGGAAGAGCAGTCCCTTTGCCCTCGCTCTCTGAGGACAGTGGCCCCCGGAGAGTGCTGAGTCTGTGGTAACTTCTCCCCCTCAAACACTCAATCACATGAATGACTCCGCACCCGCGACTTCCCAAATGTACTGCACAGCTTCAAAACGAAGTTAACCAGGACACAGTGAAAGATGTCTTCCCACCCAGGGGATCACGTCATCTCCCCTTCTCCACCCAGAGACGGGCCCTTCACCGTTAGGCTCTGTACCATCTCTCATCTGGGTTTCCATTCATCTGCCTGAATCCTGCAACCCCTATCTAAAGGTCCTGAGTCCTGCACAGAGGTTTCAGAAATAATGACAATTCCGGCTCACAAGGAAAAAACAAACAAATGAGTATCCTGACTGAGGAGCAGGGATAGATATCCATTAAATAATTTTTGACCCAAATAATAATATATTTTGTGTCATTAGTTGTTTTTTTAAATAAGTATTTACAACAAATGATCTGTAGTTGATTATAACATACTGACCTTTATTTTCAGAAGCACATAGCACCTCTTGCCCCTCTCTCCCCCCCAAAAAAAGAACTAGCAGGCTCCCAAGTGTTTCCAGAAGGAACAGGGAAACAGGGAATATCCAACACAGAGACAATAACCAGGGCAGTACAGCTGGGCCCAAGAGCAAAGAAGAATGGAATATTTATAAAATTATTTTTACCGGCCTATACCTGGGCTCAACTCCAGGTTCATCACCCTAAAGCCAAAATTAAATATGATCATGAACTCACTCCAGTATGCCTATCAGAGATATAAAATGGCCTGTTTCCAATGCTTGGGGTCGTGGGTGGGAGGGAGGCCATCTGACATCTATTAGATATTTATCACAGAGACTAAAACTAAACATGTATATTCAAGTGCACGATTTCCTAAGAGTTCTGGGATTTGGTATAAAGAATTTTGCTTTTTAATGTGGGAAGCACTGCTCACTAAAAGAGAAACCAGTTCACTAAAAGAAGAACCAATTTTTTAATCAACAGGCCTGAGTCTTGATTATCAATTAAACAGATTCTAAAAACATCTAAATAGATGCTAAACATATCTATGCAGATGGTCTCATTCAGTCCACAAATCTCAAGAGAGAAAACTCTCGCTCATTCATGGAAATTTTATCTCCTACAAAGTGAAAGAGACAAGGCAGTAAATGAAATTGGTCTTAGAAAAAAATCACACCGATATTTCTATGAGAAGTAATTTAAGAAAATTAAATTATTATGGTGGCGAATTGGAATGGGGGTGCTGCAATAAGATTTTGAAATAAAATTCAACAGTCTTTTATTGGCAAAAATCCACAGTATCCTTTGGGTAAGTACAAAATATTCAACACTATCTTCAGAACTCCAGTCCTTCCCAAGCAAGATTCCTATGACCTCAATGGAACTTCTAAAATTGAAGTAACTTTAGGGATGTTTCCATGTATGATTTTAACTTAGTATCTAAAGATTACCAAACTTTCAAAAATGTCTTCCTGATTGTATCACTAACGTATGTTCACAGCAATTTTCTCTTTCAGAGGTCCTTATTATGGAGGATTCTTAGAAAGTGTCTTTTTAATCATTCATAAGATTTCATATTTGAATTACACTAAAAACTTCCATTTTAAGACCATACCAAAAACTGTTCCAAAACGGTAAGAAATATTCTTTGAAATGTAAAATGTCATTGGCCAAATTACATAGGTAATCTGTAAATATATAAATGATTAAAACATATTTCCAATAAATATCTTGGTTTTAAACAAATGTGGCCTAGTTTGCATAGTAATGAATATTTTCCTTCGAGTTCTATATCTGTAAAGTTTGACATAAGGGACAAGATGTGAATTTGGTTATGGACTAATGCCGGACATTGGGCACCATTTAAAGCCATCGAAGGGTTCTGGAATCTGGAGAAGGGCTGAGCGTAAATTAATGAAGAGTCCAGAGATGAAACATAATTTTGAAAGGCATATTGGAGACACAGAGGAGCATGGCTGAAGAAACCAGGTTCTCTTGTCTCAGAACCCCTTGCCATTTATTAACACAAATTGTCCAAAGATAAGGTGAAGATATACACATCAAAGGGTAGGGTTCTGTCTACAGAGTCCATTGTCAGAATGGGAAATTACCTCGGGATATTCAAGTATTTGGCCAGGAGGAGGCAATAACACATAGATTAAGATGCCCTGAGCAATCTGGCAGCAAGCAAACTTCCTTTTTAGGGTTGGGAAAATGTCTTTCAGCCATCCCAGATGATCAGCCCTTGCTGACATGCTGGAATTGGCTTCCGGCAATGGTCTGTTCCAGAGCATTTACAAAATAGCTTCCCATGTTTGACTGCCCAATATTTCCTACATCAATAGGTGTTACAGTAGGAGGGATTTGGGGAAAGAAGAAATGGGACTGTCATCTGATTATAGAACTTTGTTTTTTGGTGCTACCTCCAAGGACCACAGAACTTCACTAGCAGGGAATATTAGCTCTTTCTTTACTGTTTTCCTAAATCTTCATGTTTACTTTCTCCCTTTCCCATGAGAAGTTGGCTGACATAAGGTCAACAAGAGAGAATTTTTCTATTATTAGAGTCTCACCTTATACCACACACCCAAATAACTTCCAAATAGATTGGAGAAATAATGTAGAAATGATAGAGTACAGGTAAATATTTAACTTTTGGAGAGAAAAGGTTTTCTAAGAAAAAATACAAAGAAACAGGTAGGAGGGGGGGAAATATTAAATTATTTTCTGAAAGAATGAAATTCTAGAGTTCTTTTACTACTAAGCTATAACTACAATTAAGATAATTTTTCTACTTATAAAAATTTTACATTCTCCTACCTGAAAATTTAGAAGTCACAAAAAGAATAAAACAAAAAAAAAGTTTAAACCACGTACAATGCCACTCCAAGAGATAACTATTATTAATGTTTTGTTATGTCCTGTTTTTTTCTCTGCATTTCATTAAAAGGGGTGCCATGTACACAGTATGCCAATAAAAATGTCCTTGGAGGTAGCTTAAGAGGGACTGCAAGCCCAAACTCCAGGCATGCAGCACATAACCCAGAGCCCTAGCCAACTAAGATTTGATATTCACTTTGGCCACAATGAATCATCCAGTGAAGGAGGCGTGACCCAACCAATCAGAGCCAGTGAGACTACTGGGACTTCCTTAAAGGAACTCACTCCTCTTCACAGGACTGGTGCCATGTGTGACAGCCATCTGTGACCAGAAAGGATGGCACTGTATAAGAATGGAACAAATGCCCTAAAAGCAGAGCCAAGAAATAAAAGAGAAACTAAATTCTAATTTGAGTCCTGAAGTCAACTGAGCCTGAAGTTAACAACCTCAGAACTTCTGAGATGTGTGAGCTAATATATTTCATTTCTCTAGAGTTGGTTATGTTGGGTTTTCTATTATTAGCAACTGAAAGAGAGCGATCAGATTCATTTGCAGGTAGGGGACTAAAATAACCTCCATGAAGTGAAGTCTCCAATAACCAATCTCTTTTACATGGGTAGTTTCCGTTTTCTTAGTTTAAACCCTTCAGTGCCCCATTTCTGGAAATGTGGGTTCACACACTCATGTCTGAAAACTAGAACAAGTTACCTGATTAAAAAAAAAAAAAACATGAGGAAAGATAAATGGATGATGGACTGTTAAAACCACAGCCATGCCCTAAAAGTTACTGATAAAACTTTGGGGACATATGCAGGAATTTCTGCTGCAGGTTAGAATTTGGCCTGTTTCTTTGGAATATAGGCCCATTTGGACCAGACACTACCCAATAACGTGTGTCTTCTAGAGTTTGCCCCATATTCTTACTGAGAACCTCCTACACCTGCAGCTATGGCTAAATGGAAATGCCCTCCAAAGGAAAAAAATCAAAGGAACAAACTCGAACACCATGGTGATATTTCACAACTTCTATTACCAGCTGGATCCTAATTATTGTCTTAAAGGATGAATAATTATGGACTAAGGTCAATCAATCCATAACATGAAGTTATTGACCTCCTATTATGTGGCTAGCTTTACGCATAATGCTCTCTGAATTGTAATGTGTATTGACACTATATTAAAATGTCAGTTATCTTTGCAGCACCTCAAAGAGCTGTGTGGAAAGCACCATGCAGGCCTCTCCACTGTATCCGTTAACCATACAATCCTGTTTGACACCACCCATGACATTGACTTATAATGACACTGAGCATATTTCCTTGCTGGAGAAAAAAAAAATCACCTCAATGACAGTTTCATAATCATTCCACTATGTATGTATACATGTATGGATTTTGTTTGTCTGTGGGTTTTCTTTAATCCTCCACCTGAGGATTTTTTTTTTCATTGATTCTAGAGAGAGAGGAAGAAAGAGAGAAACATTGCTGTGAGAGAGAAACATTGACCAGTTGCCTCCTGCACTCACATCGACTGGGAATTAAACTCACAACCTGGGTATGTGCCCTGACCAACAGAAGCTCCAAGCATATGCAAAGGCCATTATGATTTGTGTTTTGTCTTGTTCTTACAAGACAGAAGGTACTTTGCTCTTCCTGTCTCTCTTCTTGCTTTTTTGGGCACATAAGCGATAGAGAATAGAAAAACTAGTAAGAAAAAACACCATCCACTGAAAAGTTTTCAACAGCTGCTGAGATGGTGGTCGACCACAGAAGATGAAAGCTTTGGATCACGAAGCACTGGAAACATGGCAGTTGACTGTGCCAAAGAAGAACTCCTGATTCCATGCAAACAAGCAAAGTTGAGTGAGAATGTCAGGATGACTGAGAGTTGGGCTACGTGGAGGCAGCTGTTAATAACAGCGGTCCCTAAATAAAAACTGCATCTGTAGTGGACATTTCTGGATTGACGTTTTGGCTACTTACCACCCAGATGTGCTCTTCAGTTTTAGTAGAATTATAAAGCAGGCATATCCCAACCCATTCCAAGGGGAAGTCATGCAATCCAAGCTTCAGTCATTGGACTCTCTACTATAAGGTCCAATCTGGAGCAAAATGGGACAAGATCATAAAGGATGAAACTTGTAGCTAGATCCTGTTGGGGGATGCCAAGAACTGCCTGTTCCTAATCCATGGCCAAGCATCCTTCAGTTTGCCATTCAGGTAGCCCATCTACTCAGGATACATTCTCTCAGTGCCCTTCTTATTCCCTAACTTAGATTTGAGATCTGTGTTTGCACCAAAGGTGCTTAACGGATAAATATCCAACTGAACCTCAGTGTTCGCCTTTTTTTGGCTCTCACTCTAGAATGCATAGCATACTTGTAAAGGTGGTCGGTAGCCATTCCAAAGAGCTCAATAAAAGATGTGAATTAAGATTAGGAGTAATTAATGCACCCATTATCCAGACCTTGGTAACTCAAAATAATAGCGTTTCTCCCATAAAAATATACCCATAGCCATAATCCACATAAAACACCATGATCTGCCAAGATGGGTTTAGCTCAGTGGATAGAGCATCAGCCTGCAGACTGAAAGATCCCAGGTTTGATTCTGGTCAAGGGCATGTACCTTGGTTGCGGGCACATCACCCGTGGGAGGTGTGCAGGAGGCATCTAATCAATGTTTCTCTCTCATCAATGTTTCTAGCTCTCTGTCCCTCTCCCTTCCTTTCTGTAAAAAATCAATAAAATATATTTCTAAAAAACACCATGCTCTGTAAGTTAAATTTTTATAGTAAAAAACTTCCTTTTCCATACACAAAACGTAAGTCCCAACCTCAAAACAGATTAACCCATTTCCTTCTAAGAAAGGAAGGAAGGAAAGAGAAAGAAGAAAAGGGGAAAAAAAGAAAGAGAACAAAAAAGGCAAAAGAAAAGAAAGAAAATAAGATCACAGTATTTGTAACACTATTTTGCAAGGAAAATATGTACATGCTCTTGGGTTTTTCTTCCTACTCCTCTGATATAAAACAAGTTCTAGTTTTTATCCAATATAATTCTGCAAATTCGTATCACTTTTATTTTTAATTCATTCTGGTTACTTTCCAATTCATTCTTTTTCTAAGAAAGGACCTATTGTGTTTCTAACAGCACAAGCTATATAGTGGGATCATGACCTTGAGTATTAGAAGACAGTCTTTGTTAACAGCAAGCCATAAATGTTAATAGTTATGATATGATGGGAAGAAGAGTATAACCAACTCAAAAAGATATCCAATCTATTCTATTAGTAATGATAATTGCTGGTATTTATAGATAATTTACTCTCTGCTGGGCACAAAGCTGATGCTTCACATAGTTCTCATTAGTTCTTCATGACAATCACAGTTAGAAGGGATCATTTTTTCATGTTACTGTTAAGAAAATGAAGAGAGGTCATTGCAAAACTACATTCTAATGTCTGTCTTCTTCCCAAAATGCTACACAATTCACAGCTGTCCTTGCTTCAAGGAAACCAGGCCACGCTACTCACCAACCACTCGGCACTATATGGCAGGTTTCCCAGATGGCAATCACAGTAACCAGCTAGTAATTAAAGCTCTACAAACCCGAACATGTGATGTCATCACTTCCCAGAGAGCTTCAAAAGAATCTGGAACATTCTCCAAAAAGATGTGACCAGTCACAGACTGATGACATTCAGTCTGATTCATACCTTATTATTAAACACAATGAAGTAGATTTTTCAAGAAAAAAAAATTCTATAAATTTAATCTATTAAATCTTGCTAGCAGGTACTGCAAGAAGATGAGAATCTGGGCTCTGCCTGTGTTTCTGTGCTCCTGGTAACTTGGTCTAACTCTACAGAGTATAAACATCATCAAAAATCCTGGAACCAGTCATCCAGAAATGTTCAGCTTCTGCACTGCATTACACTCAGATGCTGAGAAGTTGAAAAGGTCTTTGGTTTGGGTCTTAGTGCCTTTCAAGTTCTATATCCATTCTATACTAAAATGTAAAGGACAGAAAGAATGGCAAAAAGACAGCAAGTAAAGCATTCACAGAATTTGACAATCATTCATATAGATGTTCAGACTCTGTATCACCAACATGTGGCCATATTAGCCACAGTGCTGACAGACCCTTTGTATGCAAAAACAGAGCTTTCGTAATTACCCTGAGAGCAGCCAGAGGGAACCATGGTTAGAATTTCTGATCTACCTGGTTGTGTCTAATAAGGTTTTCTTAATTAAGTATGGTTTGTGTAAGTTCTTCTGGTTCTTTCAGAACTGCTATAGGACCTGGTGATTAAAATCTGGGTCTCTAGAGCTGTACTGTCCAAACCAGTGGTCACCAACCTTTTGGACCTCACGGACCGGTTGCCGACCACTGGTCCAAACTACTATCCACTTGTGGCTACTGAACACTTGAAATGTGGCCAACTGCAAACTGAAAAGCACGAAAAGTATAAAAAGCTCAGTGTAAAAAGCCCATTGAATTTCAAGGGGTAGATAACAAAAAACAAATACATAAATAAAAGAATGTAAAACATTTGATAACTTTCATATTGATTACGTATTAAAATAATTTTTGATATAGTACACATTAAGTAAAACATATTCTTAAAAATATTTTTGCCTATTTCTTTTTACTTTTTAAAAAGGGGCTACTAGTGCATGGCCGGTGTTGCTCAGTGGTTGAGCACTGACCCATGAACCTGGAGGTTACTGGTGGGATTCCCAATCAGGGCATTTGCCTGGGTTGTAGGAGGCAACCAATCTATGTTTCTCTCTCATTAATGTTTCTATGTCTCTATCTATATCCCTTCCTTTCTCTCTCTTTAAAATCAATAAAAACATATATTTTTTAAAATCCAGGTAAATTACCTCCCCATCCTGAAAAAAAAAAAAACTGCCCAAGGGCTTTAAAATTAATTGATTAAGCAGTGGTTACTAGAAGAGTTAAAATTACATTCTCTTTCCATTGGAAATGCTCTTCTGCTCTACTATCCAGGTTTGAATTTGGGGCCCATCATTTACCAGCAGGGCTGCCACATACACTAGGGCACCTGGCAGAGGCTATATCAGGGGCTGAAGTCTACCCTCTGCTCAGCCAGCCACGCCATCACCAGAGTGAGAGCCTTTTCCTAAATTGCCCACAGTGCCACATGGGCAAGGTGCAGCCCTGACTTTGAGTGACTGACTTACCCTCTCTTTCCCATTTTCCTCCTCTATAAAATGGGGAGAGAGACCCTCTGGCCCTCAAAGGTCCTTGCAAAGATTAAATTAGTTAATTCATGTCAAAAGCTTAGCCCTGGGTTTAGCACATAGTAAATACTCAATCAGGAGAAATCAAGATGGCGGCATAAGTAAAGCCTAAATTGCTGCCTCACACAACAATTTCAAAAATACAACTAAAAGACAAAATGGACCCATCCAGAACCACAAGAAAGCTGGCTGAGTGGAAATTCTACAACTAGAAGGAAAGAGAAAAGCACATTGAGACTCAGAGAAGCTGCAAAAGGCTGAGGTACAGAGACCTATGCAGAGAGAACTGGCAGCTGAGTGCATGGCTGGCTTTCTCAAGCAAGAGGAAGATGGAAGCTCCTGATTGTGCTGAACTCCAGTTCCAGGTGAGACCCTGGGGACCCAGACTCATTCAGGGGGAAATCTGGACTGTCTGGAAAAGAGAAAAGCACACTGAGACTCAGGGAAACTGTGGAAGGCAGTGGCCCAAAGGCGGGCGAGTGCAGAGAGGACTGACTCTGAGTGCAAAGCTAGCTTTCTCAAGCAGGAGGGAGATGGAAGCTCCTGACTGCGCTGAACTCCAGTTCCGGGCGAGAATCTGAGAAACCAGACTCACTCAGGAGAATCTGGACTGTTTGGCAGTGGGCAAAACTCGAGGGCGGCTTTCTCCCAGAGGTGCTTGCAATGATTACCAAGGGACACTGAGACCCAGGGGCCTCATAGGGCAGAGCTGACTGGAAGCCAAGACTGTCTGCTCTGCCCTAAGACTCCGCCCTGAGACTCCACCCTATTCAAGCTGAGCACAGAGACTTTTGCAATTTTGCAAGTCTTGTCTCATAAGGGTGTCTCCAGCACAGAAGCTCTCCCAGTATAGAAACAGGTAATCCTCACAGCCAATTGGCCTGGAGGTCAATTCCTTCCAGAGATACCAACAACAATCAAGACTTAACTACAACAAGACTGTGCACACAGTCCCAAAGGGGTGCACCAAGAGTGTCCACCTCAGGTAACTGGAGAGGCTGAGCCACTGGGCTTTATAGGACACCTAGCACACAAAGCTACTCTACCAACTCAAGGAAGCAGCGAAAATGTGGAGACAAAGAAACATATCACAAATGAAAGAAATGGAGGAAAGCAAACGACTGGATATAGAGTTCAAAATCATGGTTTTAAGGTTTTTCAAGAATTTCCTAAAAAAGGCCAATAAATTTAGCAAGATTCTCGAGGATATGAAAAAGCACCAACTAGAAATTAAACATACACTGACTGAAATAAAAAATATTATACAGAGACCTAACCGCAGACTAAAGGACTGCAAGAATCAAGTCAAAGATTTGAAATACAAAGAAGCAAAAAACACTCAACTGGAAAAGAAAAAAGAACCCAAAAATTTGAAGATAGTATAAGGAGTCTCTGGGACAACCTCAAGTGTACCAACATCAGAATTATGGGGGTGCCACAAGAAGAAAGAGAGCAAGATATTGAAAACCTATTTGAAGAAATAATAACAGAAAACTTCCCCCACCTGGTGAAAGAAATAGACTTACAAGTCCAGGAAGCACACAGAACCCCAAACAAAAGGAATCCAAAGAGGACCACACCAAGACACGTCGTAATTAAAATGCCATAGCAAAAGACAAAGAGAGAATACTGAAAGTAGGAAGAGAAAAACAGTTACCTACCTACAAGGGAGCACCCATACGACTGTCAGCTGATTTCTCAACAAAAACTATGCAGGCCAGATGGGAGTGGCAAGTAATATTCAAAGTGATGAATAGCAAGAACCTGCAACCAAGATTCCTCTTCCCAGCAAAGCTATTATTCAGAATTGAAGAGCAGATAAAAAGCTTCACAGATAAGAAAAAACTAAAGGAGTTCATCAACATCAAATCAGTATTGTATGAAATGCTGAAAGGTATTCTTTAAGAAGAAGAAGAAGAAAAACGTAAAGATAAAAATTATGAACAATAAATACATATCAATCAACAAGTGAATCTAAAAATCAAGTGAATAAAAAATCTGATGAACAGGAAAAGAGAGAGAGAGAGAGAGAGAGAGAGAGAGAGAGAGAGAGAGAGAGAGAGAAACACATCGATTGGTTGCCTCCTGCCTGCTCTTCGACCAGAATCCAATCCAGGGAGGAGCCTGCAACCTAGGTACATGCCTTTGACCAGAATCAAACCCAGGATCCTTTGGTCTATAGGCTATATCCACGGAGCAAAACCAACTAGGCCTGAAATTATAATCTTTAAAGTAGAGAGATTAAAGGTTTTCTTTAAATAAGTGGAGTTAAATTAGATGATCTCTAAGATTTCTAAAGATGTAATTTGCATGTTGAATAGACATGATGCAAGAGATGTAATTAGCCAAAACTGGTTTGGCTCAGTGGATAGAGTGTCAACTTGCAGACTGAACGATCCCAGGTTCAATTCCGGTCAAGGGCATGTATTTGGTTTCGGGCACATCCCCAGTAGGGGGTGTGCAGGAGGCGTCTGATCAATGTTTCTCTCTTATCAATGTTTCTAATTCTCTATCCCTCTTCCTTCCTCTCTGTTAAAAAATCAATAAAATATATTTTTTTAAAGAGATTTAATTAAATACAACTTGATTTTCTCTTTAGTGGTTCCTTTAAAATTTATTCAGTATTTCTCCCTCTTGGTGAAAACTGATAGGTCCATGACTTTTTGTCCGGTAAAAAACTATATATTTTAAAAACATATTTTAAAACATTTTATTGATATTTATATATTTTATAGAGTGGAAGGAAAAGAGAGAGAGAGAGATAGAAACATCAATGATGAGAGAGAATCATCCGTTGGCTGCCTTCTGCACGTCCCTTACTGGGGACCAAGCCCACAACCCAGGCACATGTCCTGACTGGGAATTGAACCCATGATCTTTTGGTTCATGGGCCGATGCTCAACTGCTAAGTCACACCTGGCTCAGCAGGACTATATTTTAAGATCGCAAGAAATCAGTCTCGTTTCTGCCAACAGATATGTCCAGTCTTATCTATTATTCACTATTTCAGTATTAATTTTCATATGAGACTTCCAGGTGGGCATTATTAGTGGTCACTAATATTTAAGTCCTTCTGTCCTCCTTGCAGTTGGGCAAGTTTTCACTACTCTGGCCAATGAATTGTGTCCAGAGACAATATGATCAATTCTGAGCCACTGGTGATGCACAGGTGACCAGTTACCCATATTCTCTCTTTCTGCTGGGGCTAACCCTGAAGCATCAGGTTGAGATGGAGATGATACCATGAAAGCAGACTGGAATATCGTGTCATTACATAGTGGACAGCTGCTCTGGAAAGCCATGAATGAAAAATAAATTTTTTTGTTGTTAAAAAAATAAATAAGTAAAAATAAATGTTAGTTATTAGTTCTGTATAAATTGCCCCAAAATTCTGAGTCTTCTACAGACTGTTGAAAGTCTTCAGAAACATTTTCATTCTAATATCTGTTCTCTCGCTCAGATGGTCTTGGGCTCTACAAGCAGCGGTTCTCAACCTGTGAGTTGCGACAGTTTGAGAACCGCTAGCAGGGTCGCCTAAGATCATCAGAAAACACGGGTATTTAGATTATGATTCATTAACAGTAGCAAACTTACAGTTATGAAGTAGCAACGAAAATAATTTTATGGTTGGGGTCACCACAACATGAGGAACTGCAGTAAAGGGTGGCGGCATTAGAAAAGTTGAGAACCACTGGTTTAAAGAAACATAGAGGGAGTGGCCAAGCATCCTTTTCCGATAGTTGACGGATGAAAAGGAATCCCTCCCCAGAAACTGCAAGCTTGTGTTTCACACCAAAGAAACATTACCACAATCATTGGGAAAGAGGGAAAATGAATGGGGAAAATTTTAACTGAGCAAAATGGAAATCTGAGGAAGGAGAAGGACTAGGAAATAAATGATTTCTCATCGATTCCTGGTGACTCTATCTTTTCTTCTCAAAAATGAATGCCAGGTGTATAAGGAGGATAAAATTTCAATTAAGCTGCTACATAAAGATTAAATGACCTTTACAACAACTAGGATACTTGAGAAAGGCTATTAATCTTCATTAGGGTATGTGTCAACCACTATCCAAAAGCCAGAGGCCTCAGACTGGGCACCCCCTTTCCAAAGGTGCTAATATTCCACTTCCAAGTGCAAAGTGACAAAGGTCCAGGAGACAAAGCAGGAGCCCGGGTTCCCATCAGGGAGGCCCGGTACCTCTGCCTGCTTTCCCACTATGTGGAAATGAGTTACCGGACGCCGAGTTCATTAAGCTGTAAGCCCAATTACTATCACATGGCGCGGACCGTATTGCAATTACAGTCCTTCCGAGAGAGACAGCCAGCCGCCGTTTTCAGGAGAGAAACACTGGTTTGGACAGGGTTTATAAATGGTTTTCATTAACTATCATTTACCATTAGAGCAAATAAAAGCACTAAATGCCCACTTTGCTGTAGAGAATGACCTTTGGCCCAGATCCTCTCGCTAACCGATGAAGGCTAAATGCATTGTGACAGCTCCTAATCATGTTTAGTGCCGCCCGAGATCTGATGGCACTGGGTGTCCCATCAACAATAGACAGCTCTGGCGAGGCCATTAGATTCCATTTCCTTTCGGAGACATGCATATTAATATCCCGGGGAAACCGAGAAATAGAAGCCCTCTCCAATCATCCGGAGTATCTTTCAATAGCTTCAAAAACTCACAGTTACCCCATTACCACCAAAGCATTGCTTGCAATGAGAACATATTTCTCGGCTCTATAATGCAGGTTTAGACGCCTAAAAATGTATTAATCCGATCAGCCCAACTCGAGGACTACAGATAAAAACCTCGTCGTCATAACTCACCAGTCAGAAACAATCCTCTCCCAAGTCCACGCGTACATGTTTCGCGGCTCAGCTTCATCGCCTAAAAAAGTTAATGCAGCCGTGTGATATTTAATACCGAGGCACCGGTGCCTGATTCGGCACTAATCCAGGATAACACATTTCACAGCAACATCAAGGGGAACACGGGGATGTCCAGGCTCGTCACAGAAAAAAATGATTTACTCTGCAACGCTTAACTCCTGGGTTTGAATGAACGCGTCAATGGGCGCCTCACGTTCAAAATAAAGTACTAAATTACGAGGCCGACGCCCCATTACCATCGGTGATTCGTTTCCTTTTCCTGAAAGAGACCGGAGCAGACACTTCCCCAGCAGATGCCTGACCCCGGCCGGGATAATGGTTTCTAAGGGCACAGAGTGAGGCAAGAGGGGACAGAGCTAGAAGATTTACAGGGGAGGCAAAGGCTGTTGTCTGTAATAAAAAGCTGAAGCTGAGAGGCAGCTCGCTTAAATATTGCCCGCGCTGGCGTGGGTATCAAGCAGGTGTCAGTGATTATCCATGGTCCCTGTAACAGGCAGGCTCACTTGTCCTCCACTCTGTGTTCCCTGCAGACGAGTTCTTCACTGTCAGGGGGAAAGCAGCCAGCTCACGCCTGCCCTCCGTTCTGTTCCACAGAGAAAGGTGATGCTTTTATTTCCACACAAATATTTCAAAGGGGGGGGGGGGGGGAAAAACAGCTAAGGATATTTTAGTTTTTTGGGGAAGTTAAAGAGATGATTTATATAGGCAGACTTTTGGCAGAATGCTTTGTTTTGTATTAACACCAAAAGAGCCTAAATAATGTTTAACGTGGCTACGTGGGCAGCCTTTTAAGGAGCCCCGTTATCACTGTTCTCTTTGCTTGGAACCTATGAGAACTTGTTTGGTAGAGGCCAGGGGAAATGTTTTCCTCTGTTGAGTTAAACTTTTAAAATCAGAGCAGGGCAAAGTCACTTCAAAGAGACAGAATGACTTTGGTGTGAAGAATGACCGTGTCGGGCAATGGAAGCACAAATGGACGAGAATAGGGGCGGGGAACCTTTTTTCTGCCAAGGGCCATTTGGATATTTAGAGCATCATTCGGGGGCCATACAAAATTGTCATCTTAAAAACGAGCCTGCTGTACAGTGGTACCTCGAGATACGCGTGCCCTAACATACGAGATTTTTGAGATATGAGCCGTCGAGCGAGCGATTTTTGCTTTGAAATACGAGCAACAGTTGAGATACAAGTAATCGCGGATCGGCCGGCTGCACACGACTCACCAGTTTTCCGCAACTCGAGCGTCTCATAGTTTCCCACGCCTCAAGGTTATGGAATGAATTAAACTCGTATCTCGAGGTGCCACTGTATTTGGTCAGACGTTTCATTAACTCACCTCTAACGCCTTGGCAGGGCCAGACCAAATGATTTTGTGGGCCTTATACAGACTTCGGGCCGGACGTTCCCCACCCCTGGTTAGAAGATGATGGTTTCTCATGGGCTGAGTGTTCTGCTAAACCCTCATTCATACATTTTTATACACTAGGGACTTGACACACAGTGAGACAGGTAACTTGCCGAGGTCACACAGAGCAATTCCGGTTGACATGGCCACCCAACTGCTATTTAAGGCATGTGGTCCTGATGGCAGTGTCACTCTTTGGCAGAAGTGATGCAACCAACTATCTCAGCCTCGTGCCACTGAACATCTGAATCATGTGACCCCACTCACCGTGGCTGATTACAGCTGACGATCGTTTGTTGTCTATGTTTTCAAAGCTATGATGGGTTGGCTGATGGCATGGCTAGTCTTTTGACAAGAAAGGCTTGCTGTATGCTCATCAATTGGCTTTCTGGCTTTAAATATTCGGGTCAGGAGTTTGTGTCTTTACCAGTCCACACCTAAGAGAAGAAACCACTGAGAAATGAGTGTTCTGAGAAATGAATGCTCTGAGCCTATTGGGAGTGGATCCACAATGTGACACATCCACAAAATGCCATGTTATCTTGTGATGAGATCCCCAGTATGTTTGGGGGCCACTGAATGAGTTAGACCCTTTTCCTTTTAATTAAATGTACACAATTATATAACTCATGCTCTCTGGTATCCCATGATTTCCCCCAAAAATATGTTTTAAAAAGAAAAAAAATACAGAAAACAAAAGCCTAAGGTTATATATTTAACCTATAAAGAGCTCATTACATCTCCCTTTAATACTACCCTTAAAAGCTATTCCCCTGAATACAGCAATTCAGGACATGCTTTATTTGTACTTCTTCATGCTCTTCTGCACTTTGGATATGGATTATAGAACCTATTGTGCTGCTGCTTTTTTTTTTTTTTAACTTCAAAGTCACTAAAACTAAAAGCTCTCTTCCTTTCCTTAATGTCATGCATTTACGAACAAGCCACCATTGGAAATAAGATATTCTAAATGCTTCTTCAAATAGACGGTCCATGTTTTAGCTAAACAGAGCATTTTCACTTAATCCAGTTCCCTTTGAAGACAAAGTGCTTTTAAATTCGATCTTTAAAAATGGGTCACCTGCAACTGTGTCAATTTCCAATTTATTCATTGCCTTAACCTTGACTTGCCCAGGCACACCAGGCCCCCTGTTCCTAGCCAATCCATGCTGGAATTGAAAACGCAGGGAAAGTCATCCTGAATAATCCGCAGGAAACAGAGCTGTGAGGCCAAACCCCAGGATGGCATTGTAGCAGAGAGCTTAAGAGCCAAGTCCGAGGTTTGAAGCTCAGAGAAATTAGAATGCCAGATTTGCTACATTATATATATATATATATATGTGTGTGTGTGTGTGTATGACATTATGTACGCATATATGATATAGACATGTAGCCCTTGGCTGATTACTCAGATTGGAATAAGATAACATTAAAGCAACTAATATGTTCTCAGCATTATTCTGATTAGCAATTTAAGCCTCACCACTTTATGATGAAGGTGGTATTATTGTTGCCATTTTATGGACAGGCAGCTGGAGTTTCAGTGAAATTAAAAGACTTGCCAAGGGTAGCTGTACTGTTCAATGGTAGAGGTGGGATTAGAGCCCAAACAGTCTGACCCTGACTTGCCTCCTTCACCATCTTACTTAATGCATCCTAGGGTTGGTAATAGCATTAAATGAGATGACATATCTCATTTAAGTCCTCAGAAACTGTGGTTGTTACTTTATTAGTAGTTTATTTGATACCAAGGTGAAAAGAAATATAGGATCTTAAGGTTATATGTTACTCCTTGCATCAATACTACTCCCCATTTATTGAGTAAAAATACTGTGACACTATAATAGTAACAGCAATAATGCCATAGTACAAACAGAGTAGTTCAAAGCATGACTCCAAGCTCAGAAGGTCTGGGTTCAAAATTCAGGCTGTAAGCTATGTCCCCCCCAAATCCATGTGTTGAAGTCCTAACCTCTAATGTGATGGTATTTGGAGGTGGGGCCCTTTGGGAGGTAATTAGGCTTAGAGGAGATCATGAGAGTAGGATGAGTGTCCTGATAAGAAAAGAAAAAAAACAGAAGGAGGTCTCTCTTCATGCTTTAGCACTAAGAAAAGGCAATGTGAAGACACAGCAAGAAGGTGACCATCTTCAAGTCAGGAAGTGGGCCCTCACCAGGAACCAAGTCAGCCAACACCTTGATCTTGGACTTCCCAGCCTCCAGAACTCTGAGAAATAAATATCTGTTGTTGAAGTCACCCAGGGAGTGGTATTTGCTAGAGTCCCAACTTTCTAAGACTGTAGTGAGAATTGAATGAGAGGTTACACCAAAAGCACTTAGGACAGTGCCTGGCCCAGAGTAGGGACTCTAAATGTCAGCTATTATTTTGGGTATGACCCCACTCTCTCAACAGACTCCCACTCTTTCCGTGTACCTAAATCAAATACAGATGCTCCTTGACTTATGATGGGGTTACATCCCAATATACCCACCGCACACTGAAATTATCATAAGTTAAAATGCACTTCATACACCTAAACTTGCCAAACATTACAGCTTAGCCTAGTCTACTTCAAACAGGTTCAGAACAGTTACATTAAGCTACAACTGGGCAAAATCAACTCGCTGTCATGGCACAGCATCGTAAGAGAGTATCATACTACATATCAGCAGCCTGGTTGAGGTGGGGGGGGCACTCAAGATTCAGAACTCAAAGCATGGTTTCTACTCAATCAGTGCATATTGCTTTCACACCATCGTGAAGTTGAAAAATCCTAAATAGAACCATCATATGTCAGGGACCATCTGTGTGTCCATTGATATGTTTGCTCATTTAGGGGGGGTCATATACTAACAGATGCTTCTAAAAACTATCTTAGGAGGTATTACTTATAAATCCGCAGAACGTTTCCTCTTATAAGCCCACTCCCTGCCATTATCCTAGCAGTGTTCACACATACAACATAAGAGCCACATAAGGCCTTTCTGCGTTCCCACTTTGCTTCCCAGGTCCTTTGACTAAGCACTTTTTCATTTTCATGAACTCCTTTCTCGACGTAGCTTTCTTGGATTGTTCATTTAAAAAAAATTTTTTTTCTAGAACGTTTCTCTGTGCTTCTTCCTATACAACTTTCATTCATAATGCTCCCGCCATGAGTGCAGCTGCATAAAGCTGTCCCTTGACAACACTCAGCAAACACTGAGTGCTGGCTCTCAGGAGCACAGCTCTGAGATTTTCTTTGCTTCCTCACTTGACAATGATTCCATCTCTTCTCCTTTGCCCAGCCCCGGCCTGTGATGAAGTCCTTGTCATGGCCTGGAGAGTACATATTTCCCTTCCCCTGTAATAAATATCTTAAGTCAAAGATGCCAAGTTATAGTTGTATTTTGCAAATGGAAGGAGAAAAGGGTGATTGAGAGAAGGTTATTTGCTTTGGCGCAGAAAGAAACAACCTAACATTTAGGCGAAATTTTTCCACCAGTTGAGTCAATACGGTTTAAAAGCCTTAAAACCGTCTTTATTTTCCCGAGCTATTTCAGATTATTAAAAAGTCTTTACTATCCCATTTTCTTTTTGCCCTGTAGTCTTTGGGCCTCATTAGAAATGTTTATCCTGGAGAGTGTCAGCTTTGGCCATACAGTCAAAAAAACACTGAACTCCGCTCCTTTAATCACCAATTAGCATTTTTTTTTGTTTGTTTCGTTTCTCTTTTCTGTTGTTTATGCACTTTGGGAGTTAGACTCTTATTTCTCTGAAATGAGGCTAAGCCCTTTCACACCAATTTCAAATGGAGAAAATGCAAGGGGCACATTTCAGCTTTCTCCTTCCCTGTCGCTTTTTAAATATTTAAGCACACAAGCACAGGTCCATTACAAAGGCATTTTATCACATACTATCCCCTCTCCCAGAAAAGTAAGAGCGTTCTGTACCTTCTAACCAAAACCACAACAACAAAACTACACGTTCCATCTGGGGTGAGGATGGGTCCTCGGGAGGAAGAAAATGAGAACGACTTCATGATGCAAATGTTTCCTGAGGGCAAATGCTGGTTCCAGCCAGGGGACTTGCCACACCTATGGCTCCCTTCTGAGGAGGGAGGAGGCTACGTACTTGGGTCAAAGTCAACGATGCTCCCAACTGATGTGTCCTCATCCCCCCTTCACCCCATTTCGAATGCGGACTCAAAGTCATTTCTCTCTTCAGAGGCTCCCCCACCAAGTGTTACTCAGAAGAGTTATATTTATTTCTAATTGTTTAAAGCAAATCATTTTGCCCCCAGGGGTGATGAGGGCATTCGAAGGGATGGACATTTTGCCTTTAGAGACTGTTAATTCTTCTGTGCTTTGTTGGGAAAGGTTGACTCTAAAAATGAAAAACTAACAGAGTACTTATAATTTTTATTTTATTTTTATTTTTTTTTATTTTATTGATTTTTCACAGAGAGGAAGGGAGAGGGATAGAAAGTCAGAAACACGGATGAGAGAGAGACATTGATCAGCCACCTCCTGCATACCCCACAGTGGAGATGTGCCCGCAACCAAGGTACATGCCCCCGACCGGAATCGAACCCGGGACCTTTCAGTCCGCAGGCCGACGCTCTATCCACTGAGCCAAACCGGTCTCGGCTACTTATAATTTTTATACATGCGTACATATTGTACACTTTAGAACCAGGAATAGTGATCCATAAGGAATCATCCATCAATCACTGCCAGTTGGAGATAAGGATTTCAGGTGCTCACTCCAACTGACCTCTGACCTTCCTTGAATTCTCTTACGCCTCATTCCTTTCTCATATTGCTGAAATACTTCCTATTGCCATCTTTTAACAAACCTCCTAAATTGCTGTGCATCCAAAAGCCTTCGTGCTTGACTGGCAGTATGGAATTCTAGCTTCAAGACCTTCCCCTGCCCTCGCAGCATTATGAGGACACTGCTCCCTCCTCTTCCACCATCCGGGGCTGCTGACAGAAGATAGGATGTCACTCTAATCCAGCAGTTCTCAACCTGTGGGTCGCAAACAGCTAGCAGGGTCTCCTAAGACCACCAGAAAACACAGATATTTACATTAAGATTCATAACAGTAGCACATTACAGTTATGAAGTAGCGACAAAAATAATTTTATGGTTGGGGATCACCACAACGTGAACTGTATTAAAGGGTTGCGGCATTAGGAAGGTTGAGAACCACTGCGATCCTTAGACCTTGCTAAGGAATTTGTTTTCCCTCGTCTCTGGAAGCCTTTAAAATAGTCTCTTTATCCTTGGAGTGCTAGAATTCCCCTATATATTAAGTATATTATTATGATTTTTGTGACAAAAATCCAACTTAACCTATTCTGTTCTTAAAGGAAAGCCCAAAGAGTAGTGCTAAAAGCAGAGGTGGCCACACAGATGGTTTAAACAATGTTATTAGGTCTGGATCCCTTTCTTCCTACCTCACAAACCTGGCATCTTATGTGTTGGATTCTATCTCAGGCTGACACTCTCCTTAAAAATGGCCCCTTGCTGTTTCACCATCACTGGATCCTTAAGCACTAGAAACCTCAGAAGGAGAAAGGGTCAATCTCTCTCAGCTTCAACAATGATCCCAGGAAGCATTAATTGGCCAATTCTGGCATATGGTAGAGGACAGCTCAGTGACTAAAAGGGCTCCCCAAAAGCTGAACAGAGAAACAACAAAAGTCCACTAAGCTAGCAGTGGGTTTCCTTTTCTTTCATTCTGTTTGGAAGCTACTAGAAGCTGTCAACCGAAAAGTTATATTTATTTTGCTAAAGAAAAATTTCTTCTAGTTTATTTTAGCTATGTCCTCTCTCTTATTCTTCCCTCTTCTTTCCTTCTGGAACTCCAATTAAAATCATGTTGGATACCTAGACATCTGCTTCTTTTTCTACCGCTGTTTCCCAATTGCCTGACTTTTTTCACCGTACAGTGTGGAAAGTTTCCTTGACTCTGTTTTCAAGAACACCAACATGGTCTTCAGTTCCGTTCCATTCCATGTATTTAGCCCATCCATTGTTTTTTAATGTCGTGACCTACTTTTTGGTTTTCAGAGACTCTTGCCTATTTTAAGAATGAAAGCTCTTGATTTACTCTGAAACACATTTGACTTTTCCCCCATTACTTCAATTATTTCTATTTAATTTAGATGCATGGTTCTGATTATCTTTGTTCTCCAGCTTTTCCTCCTGATTTTCATCACATATCTGCTGACACTTTGTCCATTGATATTTTTGAGTATATGGGTTAAGAGAGGCACTATGGATTTATATTGTAGGAGATGCAGTGTGTATTTACTCTAAAGTCTTAAAGTTAGCTTACACAAGCCTCTTTCCCTTGGATGGAAAGGTTGAGTACAGGTTCTTAGTAGATCACTAGACAGTAGGAGCATGTGAAAAGGCATGAATCTTGGATATGGGATCATGCATGATTACTGTAGGGATAGTTTGCTATACTTCCTTCCTGGTACCTGCCTTGCCCTTGCCCTTGCCCTTTCTTTTCCTTTCCTTTCTTTTTTCAATGCCTGTGGTGGAGATCTAAGTTTCCTGCATAGACTTCTCCACTTCACCCTCAGATGCCTATATTCTCCTTGGAATCTTTCTCAATATAAATCCCTTTCATTAGGAAAGTTCTTTAACTTTAGTTCAAGGCTGTGAAAAAGACCAGTCTATACAGGAACAACTTTGATTATGCTCCACAGGCCACTCTAGCTCCTGTTGTTGACCCCAGGCTTGAAATTGCTCTGGGTTCTGGTTTCTATTGAGCTCTCTCCATCAATTCAATCACATATGTTATCTATCCCTCACATATTCTTCAAAAGTTCTGGCCACTGACCGTGCTTTTACTTGTTCTCTTTAAAATTTCATTCTTTTTAGAACCTTTTTCCTATAACTTTAATGGATGAGAGAACAGCTAGATGCAGAGCATCAGTCTACCATTTTGAGCCCAGTGCCTCTATATACCAAGAAAAGCTTATTGGGCTGAGTAATAATGATGGGTGATGGCAAATGTGTGAGAAATGGGCACTCTGCTCTTAGCAGAAAGGCGGCTGGGGCATCCTCTTTGGAGGGAACTTGACCGTCACTCTCAATCCATGACTTTGTAATTTCACATCTATAATTGACCCCCACTGAAGCACTGGCATGACTACTTAAAGATATAATGTGCAATTGTGTTCACCAAAGCCTTCTACCCAAAAACAAATAGCAGATGGCATAACTAGGACAGGGGCTGGACAAATTGTTGTATAGCCATCAAATGGGTAAAGAATGAGGCAAGTCTATTTGCGATGGCCTGGTGACTTGGAAAGATGCCCACAATGTATGATTAACAAAAGCAAGGTATATAAGAGCATATTTTTTGATGATCCCAATTTTTAAAAAATCAATATGTTAATTATGTACTTTGCTATTATCCTAAATATTTTTAATGGTTCTAACATATTTCTTTTATATTCCTACTATTTTTAGAATTTGCAATCTCTGCATAAATCAGACATAGTTAATGGCTATTGCCAATTAAAATCAAGCAGCCATAATGCATGAAATGCAAGCTTTCTCAGAAAAAAAGAAGATGTATATACAACGTTGACCAAAAAAGTGTTGCAAATCATTAGTGAAATATTTTGATATTTTTAAAAATTTTATTTCTTGTAATTTTCTGCATACACTTCCCCAGTTCACACCTTCCCAATTTTAGCTAACCAGAGTCTATGGCTAATGTCAGAATCCTTCATGCCAAAATCTGAATTTTTCTGGTATCCAAAGTCACCATGCTATGCTCTCTTCCCCTTCCTATTGCTTCATAACCAGTCTTCCTTAGACATTGTAGGCTTCAAGAACATCATAACCAGGTCGGAAATATATTAGGTAAAAAGCCAGGTTTTTCACAGGAACAATAACGTTTAGACTTGTTTATAATTTCAAAAGTGATATTTGAATGCACTCATAACATTTAGAATCACTTAGGCAAGTTTTCCTAATGATTCCATCAAAGGCATCTTCATTTGTGTCAATGTTTTTGATTTGTAGCATTTCCTATTGGATTCTTCCTTAGGATTTCCATCTCTCTGCTTACATTACCATCTGTTCTTGTATGTTGTCTACTTTTTCCCATTAGAGCCCTTAGAATATTAATCACTGTTATGATTCCCAGTCTGATAATTCCAACACCCTGCCAAGTCTGAGTCTGATTCTGATGCCTGCCCTCTCTTCACACTGTTTTTGTTGGGTTTTTGGCTTAAAGTATGCCTTGTCATTTTTTGGTGAAAGGTAGACATGATATACTAGGTCGGTGGTCAGCAAACTGTGGCTCGTAAGCCTCATGCAGCTCGCAAGCCACTGTTTGCCAATCTGTTGACTAATGAGTTTGCTGACCACTGACCTAGCTCTTGATTCCAATAATTACAGGCTGTTGCTATTCCTTGTGATTAAGCCCCTATCCCAGTGGTCAACAAACTCATTAGTCAACAGAGCGGCAAACTGCGGCTTGTGAGCCGCAGTTTGCCGACCACTGCACTAGGTAAAAGGAACTGTAGTAAATAGGCCTTTGTTGATGAGGTGGGGAGGGGTGAAGAAGGGGAAACATTCTATAGTTCTATGAGTAGGTCTCAGCTTTCAGTGAGTCTGTGTCCCTGACTGTGACCTTTACACATGCTTCTCGGTCCTCACCCCACCCCTTAGGTGAGGCAGAAAGGCACGAGGGGCTTCTCTTCCCCCAGGTAAGTGAGGTTTTGAGCAATGGTTTCTCTGGAGGCAGGCCTTGCTAAGAAGAACAAAGGTGACACATTTTATGTGTATTTTCCGGGCAACATAATTACAGTAGATGCCTATGAGGTAAAGGAGAGTTGAAAAGGGTTAAAGTGCCGAAATTGGTTTGGTTCAGTGGATGGAGCTTCAGCCTGTGGACTGAAAGGTCCCGGGTTCAATTCCGGTCAAGGGCATGTACCTTGATTGCAGGCACATCTCCAGTGGGGGGCGTGTAGGAGGCAGCTGATCAATGTCTCTCTCTCATTGATGTTTCTGGCTCTCTATCCCTCTCCCTTCCTCTCTGTAAAAAATCAATAAAATATATTTTTTAAAGAAAAGGAAAGGAAATAATAGAAAAGAAAAGAAAGGAAAACAAAAGAAAAGAAAACAAAAGAAAAGGGTTAATGTGTGTCAAGGATTAAAGGTAGAAAATGAACACAAAACAAGAGAGGGTCTAACCTGGGGAAAGCACAACACTCACCCTCTAAAATAGTCTACATTTCATCCAAAATTTCGGCTTCCCCTGAACCTGCCAAATCCCAGCAGAGAGGGGCCCTACCCCTAATTTCTGCTTCTCACAACTTCATTGTTCCCACATGCCCCATGTCTACCTGCTGGGTCCTCAACCAAGTAAGCATTTGCTTCCTATGAGTTGGTCACTGAGTGATTCAATTAAAAATGCAGAATTGTAGCCCTCGCTGGTTTGGTTCAGTGGATAGTGTCAACCTGCGGACTCAGGGGTCCAGGTTCGATTCTGGTCAAGGACATGTACCTTGGTTGTGGGCACATTCTCAGTGGAGGGTGTGTAGGAGGCAGCTAATTGATGTTTCTCTCTCATCGATGTTTCTGACTCTCTCCCCCTCTCCCTTCTTCTCTGTAAAAAAAATCAATAAAATATATATTTTTTAATGTAGAATTGTAGTAATCCCACTTCCTCATTTCACAACTTTGGACTTATTTCACGGTTTCAGAAGTGACACTAAATACACTCAGTCAATTTAGGGGCATTTAAGAAAATTTTATATCCTGATACTAAATGCTGACTTACGTGTGTCTGTAATTTGGAAGTATGCGTTCTGATGATTAACCTAGGAGAAAATGACAGGAGAAAGTCTTGCTGAGGCGATGGATCTAGTAAATTAGTGGCCGGCATTCAGGAACACCATAGGGCTCCAACATCCCAGGTCAATGGGCTTTCTTCTCTCATCATCGTGCATATTTGCACTGATTCCAACTGGTCTCTTTCTGGCGAGACCAGTATTTTTATTTTAAGTGAAGTATATAGCCCTCTGATGGTAAATTTTCAAGGGAAAACCACCATAAACTCACCTATCAGTGTTGGAAAAGGACACAGTCAAGGGACAAAATATTAGGAACTTGGGCAGGGGAGGGAGGTAAAGGAGAGGATTAGCAGTTGCATACTTCTGTATTTTTCACATGAAATCCAAAAAGACAGAAGAACTTAGTTACCTTTTCAATATTTTTTCACATCTAAATAAAGGCTTCAGTCCTGAAAACCCCACATGAGATGGTCATATATCCCTGAATCAAAACCCCTATCTTCATGTGTTACTCTCACTCTGTCATCATTGTAGCACTAGAAAATTAAATTAGTTCTCACTGACAAAATACTTAAAGGATAGGAAGAGGAGGCCCACAAAGGCCCCCCAAAAGTAAAATCGTCCCAGAAGAGTGAATAAAAATGGTCGTTTTACTTTTGCTGAGGTCTAAATCTCCTGAGGCACCTTCTGTGATCTTTTATTTAGAGGAAAAGAAATATTCCGCTGGCTGTACTTTCTCCTTCAGGCATTTAGCCCCAAAGAAAGAGGAAACAGGAAAATATTTCTAAAGAAAGCCCAAAACATAAAAAAATGAAGAAACAGATGAGAATCGAAGTGAGTTTTGCAGGAGGTTGAAATGGTGTCATTTAGAGTAACCCTGGACGTACAGCTTACATGTGACTAAATCTGATCTTTCATAAAGAACTGGAATCTGTATTGATAGAAAAAGCTTCCAGCTAGGGGGAAAAAAAAAAACAAAAGTAGCAACAATAAACAACACTGATCTGTTTTCTCCCAGAAGCACTATTCGTGGACAAAAGAATTGAAGTGGAAAAATAACTTCAGATTTCAATCTACTCTATGGAATGAGTCACACAAACATACACCGCAACCGGGCTTAAATGATAATCACTTGAACAAAGTACAATAAACCTTGGGTAATGGTACATCTCCCAGGTTGAAGAGTGACTTCATACACTTAGCAATCGCCCAGAGAGGTCACGGAGGGGAGCATCTCATTCGAGCACAAGTTCACTTACCCACTTCTGCCCAAAGAGATTCTGAAAATGCTTAAGGATCTCCAGATAACACTCAGAAGTCACAACCAGGAACGCATTGCAAAGCCCAAGAGCCTACACTACCAGAAAATGATTTCACCCAGGTAACTTGGGATCTTTCACCTCTTTTTGTTGTTGTTGTTGTTATTGTTGTTGTTGTTGTTGTTGTTGTTACTGTTTATTTCAGAGGATAACTACTGATCCTGCTTCAGTGAGGAGTTCATCCCTTCATTGGAAATGTGTTAGCAAGCTGCTCTTGGGGATGAGCCACTGTTTGACTGTTGCTTCTGGTTCTCCCGGCACAACACTCCCAACACTGGTGACTCCTCAGGAAACCCGCTGTAGCGTGAGAATAAGTCACGTGCAGAGACGTGCAAAGAGATGCCTTTGCAGTAACTGTAAGGAGACTAGGAAAAGCCCACCATGAGCCTCCGAGATAGCCATGTGGAGAGTGGGAGGAAACTGAGACCAAGTCTCAAAAGGATTTCGAGAGACCCATGGATTCCTTTCTAAGCATTTATCCTAAAGATGCTTCCTAACATTGACATTCAGCTACTAAAGTGCCCTAGCATGTATCCGCAAGGACGTTCACTGCAGTCCTGTTTATAATAGGGTACAACTAGGAACAACCTAAACGTCCAACTTTAATTGTTTAAAATTACATGTACATTGAGTGGACTCTTACTCATCCATGAAAAGTAATGCTGTTAGATGCGTATTAACACGGAAATATTTTTATGTGACAGTATATTGTGTTAAGAAAGTAGTCTACCATACTCCTTTATTAATTTACAGGGTATTTTAATTTATGTTGAATTGTGTGTTTGCGTGTGTGTCTAAAAATACTGGTCTATAAAAATACAGACCCGGATCCTGGTTGTGGTGATTGCTTGGTGGTGGGATTATGAGAGTATTACTTTTTACTTTCTATTTATTAGGATTTTCTAATTTTTCTAACAATGAGCGTATATTGCTTTTGTAGTAAAAAAAAAAATCTAGTAATTACGTCAGTTTTGAAAACTGTCTTACAGAAGATTTCTACTTTATACAAAATACAAAGAAAGGTGCACTGCATATGCTTCAGATAACGAAGAATTGGGGTTCAGACAAGGGTACCTTCCAAAATGGGGACATGTCAGAGACATGGCAAATGAAAAGTTAAACGAGGGCTGAGGAGCACTTCTGCTCTGTATGATTTCTCTAAAGCATTTGGCTCCTCTAAAATGCCACTCCCTCTCAGCTTCTCCCATCTGTTTTTTCACTTCTGGTTTTCATCCCTGTATATGTTCCCTAAGCTAATCTCAGGTATTATTCTGTCACTTCACCTTCCTGACCTTCAGAATTAAACGTCCCATCTCCAGAAGACATACAGAACCTTTCAATTCTATACAGTACCTCTAAGACCAAAGTCATTACCCTCTCCCCTCCAGCCTGCTCTTTTCCCAGAATTCCTTCTCTTTATTCAATGGCATCATCATGTACCCAAACTAGACTTTTTAACTCCTCCCTCTCTGTTAGTCTTCAAGCAATTCCGGAAAAGCTGTGTCATGTTCACCACACAAATACTTCTGGTATCTGCTACCTCCTCATTTTTCCTTACAGCCATCACTCAATGCGCCACCATTGCTAATCTGCATCTAATATTTCTTCATTCCAGTTCAAAATATAAGTTCATTATCACATCCTTATGAAGAGCCATCTAATATACATCACACCTGCAAGATCAAGTCCAAACTGAATTTCATTAGGCACAAGGCCCGTTAAAGTGTAGTGACAACTTATGCTCCAGTCAATATAATATTCACCACAACCTCTCTCTCCCTCTCTCTCCTTCTCTTTCTTTCTCTCTCCCTCCCCCACACACACCAGCTTTCTACCAAGTCCTAAACATGAAGCTCATGCAATGCCCATGTATCACTGCATCCCATTTCATTTCTGCTCCCTAGAAATTCATTTTCCTTGTCCATTATCCATTCTCTAGCATCTTTCCCAAACATTCTTTTCTCTTTAAGCCTCAAGCCCCACTTCTATGTAATCACTTTTTCTACCATGTTTTCACAACATCACACACATTCCTCTTTTACAGTCCTCATACCCCAATCTCATGCTGCCCCTACCCCCAAATGAGGCTATACATAGGGTTCTTGTCCAAGTCCTCTGTTGAAGCTGGGAAGGATAAACAGTCCCTTCCCCAATCCCTCTTGCAGCCAGAGATGCTCATTTGGCACAGCCTGGCCAAAGAGATGTCAGTGCAAACTTGCTAGGGAATCTCTGCACAGCGTTTGTGTTTTCCTAACAGTAGAGAAAAGCCTAGCTGGCATCTCCCTCTTCCTCTGACCTCACACAGGGATATGATGTCTATAGCTGCAGATGCTATCTTGCCAACATGAGGTCTAAGCCAAGAGAATCACCGAGGCCAAAATTGATTTGGCTCAGTGGATAGAGCGTCAGTCTGCGGACTGAAAGGTCCCAGGTTCAATTCCAGTCAAGGGCATGTACCTTGGTGGCAGGCACATCCTCAGTAGGGGACATGCAAGAGGCAGATGATCGATGTCTATCTCTCATCGATGTTTCTAACTCTCTATTCCTCTCCCTTCTTCTCTGTAAAAAATCAATAAAATATATTTTAAAAGAGAGAGAAAGAAAGAGAGAGAGAGAGAATCACAGAGACTCCAGCCCTGAGATCCTGCCTTAACATCACTAGCAGCCACCAATCTCCAGAATTATTAGCTGAGAAAAACCCTAGTTTTTCTACCTATTTTTCGCACTGGCTGTTGCTACATTCTAACTGCTATTTTTATGAAAAAGTTAATGTAGCAATAACTATCTGGGGACCTACCAGTCTCCTGAAACTGTACTGAGTATTTTTATTTCTTTTGCCTTATTTAATCTTTAGGCATCATCATTTCTATTTGCAGAATTGAAGACTGATGTACTGAAAAATTAAGTAATTTCTCAAACATCACACACAGCTATGAGGTTTCTGAGCCAGAATTCCAAGTCAGAGCTGTCTGAGTTGAAAGTTTGTTCTTTTCACCACTTTTGAAGACTGACTCAATAAGGCTAGGCTGAGAAAAAAAGCTGTTGAAGACACCTTGGGCTTAAAAACCCAACAAGTGAGAAAATCCGTATCAACTGCATCCACTTGCCAGTTTACTGAAGAGTGGGTAGTGTGGGATAGACTAAAAGCCTTGTGAAAGGCGGTAATGGATGAAGTCTTTCTAAACTGGCAAGAGTCATCTCTCCTTCACTCTTTGTTACAGAAGATTGGAGTCTCCTCTTTAAAGCCAAAATGGTTACTGCCCAATACTCCATTTTCCTCAAGACACTTACAAATTCATTCATAAAAAGAGATCCTCATTCAAAAGAAGGAAAAGTTTGCTTAATGTATCTGTGAGTTTGCAAAGACATCACACGAAATAAAATGCCTCTGTTTAGAAGTGAAGCGGCCAAGTTTAGGATCACAGATGATTGCAAAGGATAGGAAAATATCTCCACAGTGTAGTTTAAGGATCAAGAAACATGTCATTTAATTAAGCCTCAAAATATGAGACCAAAAGTCAAATGTACTTATATGACTCTAGTCTGATGTACATCATATTGTGGAAGAAAGGGCAAGAGCTTTGTACCAGATAGGATATATCTGAATCTCAGTTCCACCCTTAACTGTCTCTGAAACTCATTTAGCTTAATTATCAAATGAGGGTAATATACTTACTTTAAAAGGTTTTGTGAATATTATTAAAAGAGATAAAAGATAAGCAAAAACACTTAGGTCACTGTCTAGCCCCAGTAAGTGCTGGGTAAGTGGTGGTGCTGATGATGACAATGACAATTAGAAAAGCAGCGACAACAATGGCTCAGAAGTACCTCAACTAGATGCTGACCATTTAACATTAAGGTCAAAAGAAGTGGTTTAGATAAACAAGCCAGAAGATTAGAAGGAGCAGTACCATGAATATATAAATCCAAGAACACCTTAGGTAAAAGAGACTGAAGTGTCTTATGATAATGTCTCCAAGACCTCATTATTCTAGAATGATCCTGAAAAGGAATGGTGGGCATTTATGTTGATCAGTGCTAGTGGTGCCCACCCATTCCTCAATAGTATAAACAGTTTACAATGCACTTGGCCACCAGCTGTGAAATTGTGTGACTCTTGTTGAAAGTTTCTTAAAATATATTTTTATTGACTAAAGAGAGGAAGGAAGAGGGAGAGAGAGATAGAAACATCAACAATGATGACAGAGAATCATTGATTGGCTGCCTCCTGCATGCCCCCTATTGGGTATCGAGCCCACAACCCAGGCATGTGCCCTTGACCAGAACTGAACCAGGGACCTTTCAGTCCACAGGCCTACGCTCTATCCACTTGAGTCAAACCAGCCAGGGCTCTTGTTGAAAATTTTACTATGGAAATTGGTTCACATTATTTTAAATTTTACTTATCAGGTGAAGTCACAAAATTTCACATACTACATAATTTAATTCTCATAAAATGTCAGTTCCCAGGAGCATGAAAATCTCAATACAGATGGTTGCCTCCTTCCCAAAATGCATTTTGACCCCAGACCCCCCTCCTTCAAGAGAATAAACTTGGGAAACAGCTGCCCCACAAGGGAGCACATTTCTCAGTCACCTTGGACTAGTCAATGCCTTATGACAAACTCGCTCCGCAGAACACAAGTGGCGTTGTCATCTCCACACTCTAACGCCTTCCGCAAGCTGCATGCAAGTGATAACTTGGCCACGAGGGATGGCACACCACACGATGGAAGGGGTCTAGGTCCCTGGCTCAGCACATGAAGGAACGCCACCACTGATCTGGAAACATATAACTTGCGCTGTCACATGAGTAAGAAATAAAGTTTTATTGTGTTTGAGACATTATACATCTTTAGGTCTTTTTTTTCCTTCTCTTTATTAAAACAGATTCCACAGAGGAAAGTTACATGAAAAATGTAAGTCAGTAAGACGTTGGGATACGTAAGCAAGAGATGAAAAGAAAAGCAAGATACATGTAAATGTAACCCTTTAGGAGAATTTTTTTTAATTGAACAACCAGCATCCACTACAACATCCAGAGAATGTAGCTGAAAGGTGTTATTAATAGAAAAAATAAATAAAACTAAATAAACATATGAGCCCATCAGATATTTGCTAAGTTTAACATCTCTGTTTTTGTGAAAAGCCTAGCTTAGTTATGGCCCCCACAAGTTTAAAAAGGAAGTATGCTGGAGTTTCTATGTCCATGCAGAGAAAAACTAAAGACAGGTACGAAATCGAAGAGTCTTTCAAACCACTGGATATAGATGCCCACCTCCAAGATTCTCACCTCTTGGTATGCACACCCGTGTTGTCTCCTGCCACACTGGACGAGGCTGACCTGTGCAACAGCAGAGCACTACAAAAACGACATAGTGGGACTTCCCAGGCAAACTCAGAAAGACAAGTGGCTTCCACCTTTTTTTCTCTTGGATCACTTGTTCCAGGAGAAACCAGCTGCCACTTCGAAAGGAGAGATTCAAATGGCAAGGAACTAAAGCCACCTACCAACAACTAGCACTAACTTGGTGACCACATGACGGGAGCGCATTAGAAGCTGACCATCCGGCCCCAGTCCAGCCTTCAGATCACTGCAGCCCCTGCTGACATCTGTGGACCGCAACTTCATGAGAGCCCCTCATTTAGAACCATGCACATATGCTGTTTGAATCCCTGACCTACAAAAAAAATGTGTGAAATAATTATTTGTTTTTTAAGCTGCTAAATTCGGGGGTAATTTGTTATTTAGCGATAGATGATTAATTCGCTAGCTTGTTTTGTGTAAGTTTATCTATTTAATTATATTACTTCCATGTAGTTGGGGAAGGGAAGGAAATGGAAGAGAAGAGAAAGTCAGCTCTATCTGAGGCCGAAAAGCTTTGTCTATTTTTCATCCTTCCTGGAAATAGGAGACTGGACTGCACCAGACATGTAAGCATTATATTGAGTTTTCCTCAAACAAGTCTGATGAAATTAGTTCTTTATGCATAACAGGCTCTTTTTAATTAGACAGGAAAGCTTTTACTCATGAACTTGTCACTGGATCGTGTGAAAAGCAAATTTTTAATGTTGCTTTCTTTGTAGGGTGTGTGTGTGTGTGTGTGTGTGTGTGTGTGTGTGTGTGTGTTGACTGGTAGAATTGAAGAAAACCTGGCTAATTGAACATAGGAACATAGTGAATATTTCATTCAAGAAATCAGAGACTATTAGTTAAGAGCCTCACATTTCACATAAAATGAAGACTTCGGGGCAATTTTACGCTTGTGCTTTCCACGGCACACTGCACCTCCTGCCCCATGATTGAGAACTCTCCCACAAAACTACTTCGGTTTTATCTTTCTTGACTGAGGGCACTTAAGAGGTGGGGGGAAACCTCTCATTGCCTCCACCTCGTGACTGTCTGGCTTGTTGGAAGTGTCACAGTGTTTGATCACAGTGGCGTGATTACTGAGGAATAGAGAGCAAGGGACTTCTTCTGGTGGCTCATTTCTCTCTTTACAGTTTGTGCGGACTGTCGCTCCCTCTTACATTATATTCGCTGACACATTGACAGGGCCTAATAACAGAACCCACATTCGAAAAGCTGTATCAGGAGGACCCAGAATACAGGGAAGAAGACAGTGCCATACTTACCATATGCTACCAAGGTCAGAGCCAAGCCATGTCTGATGGCTGTGGAGTAAGACCCACTACTTTGACCAGCAATCCACAGTGCGGCTCCAGCCTACAGGGAACCCGTGTTTGAAAGGACTCATTTCTTCCTTCCCCCAACCTGATTCTTCACCAATTCTGAAATCTAGCAAATATTTTAAATGATGTAGTAGCCCTGGCCAGTTGCTCAGTGGTTAGAGCATCAACCCACAGACTAAAGGGTCACAGGTTCTATTCTGAGTCAAGGACATGTACCTGGGTTGCAGGTTCAATCCCCCAACTCTGGTCGGGGAGTGTGCAAGAAGCAATCAATCAATGTGTGTCTGTCACATCGATGTTTCTCTCTCTCTCTCTCTCTCTCTCTCTCTCTCTCTCTCTCTCTCCTTCCCCTTTTCCTCCCTCCCCTCCACTCTATCTAAAATAATCAATGGAAAAAATATCTTCATGTGAGGATAAAAAAATAAATAAGATAAAAAAATCAATGGTATGTTTACAACAAACTAACCGAACCTATTAGACAATTTCCATGAGTATTGCTGCACTTTTTAACAAAATTGATTTGTAAGGGGGGAGAGCAGACCTCTTTGCCTATTAAGTTATTGAGGGTGTATGGACCAACACCTAAGTGCACCCTGCAGTCATTCCCAACCTAGAGGCTTTGAAGAATGTACTGGGCTTCCCTAACTAATCCTCACCTTTGCAAAAGATACAACATTTTTGCCCGTGATAAAACTGCCTGGGTTCAAGCAAGCAGAGGTGGGGACGCTAGGCCTTGAGGACCAAAGTGGAACCAATGCCTGTTTTTATCAAGAAATTGTATTGGCTCGCAACCACATCGACTCATGGGGTGGACTGTCTACAGCTGCTTTCACACTGCAACAGCCAAGCTGAGTAGTGGGGACAGAAGCCATATGGCTCGCAAAGCTTCACTATTTACTCGCTGGCCCTTTGCATTAAAAGTTTGCCAACTCCTGGAAGAAAGTATAACACTTTTTGTTCTGAGCTCAGCATGTGGAAACTGATGTGGGACCTTTCTTTCCCATCTCATGCAGACATAGTTAATTTCTTGTTTCACTAAAGTTAAAATAACAAACTCGGTAGATGAAATCTTGCAAGATTTGGAGTGGAGTAAACAGAATGTTCCTTCTTAACCAAGTATGTCCTTTAAAAAAATGACTTTGGACTGTGTGTACTTTGTTTAACAGTTTTTAAACCCATTGGGTGGGCTTAAGTAGTCATCTCTCTTCCAACATGATTTATTTAGTAGGTCACCGATACTTTACAGGGATAAATATTCTTAGCCTTATATTGTTTTTTTAAAAATGTGTAAACTACTTGAAATACAATGTTTTTCTTGATTTGAAAAGTCATGAGCATGGATTAATCCATATTGTACAAGATAAGAACACGCCTGTAGCAAAATTTAATAAGAGTATAACAGCTATAGGATTTGAATTCACTGATTCGGAAACATGAAGCGTATACATTTTGGCACTGAGAGAGAAAATCTTTGTTATAGTCTAAGAAAATTATGTTTAGGGAGGAGAATTCCCATCATCCACCTTCAAGGAAACAGAAAGAGTCTCAGTGAGTATTCATTTTGTTAAAAGCAAAGACAATGCTTGGAATTTGGGCTGCAAAGAACTTTCTTCTCAGACTCATCTTTTCTAATCAGATCTGGCGAAAGGATGGATTCACAGATTTGGGGGTCCTGAAAACTCCTTAACAAGAAAAATCCTTAGCTATTTTATGCTTAAAATATTATCCTTCCAGACCCACAGAATTAGAACATTCTCTAAACGTGGGTTTTTCTATCGTGGCACTACAGACATGTGGGGGTCTGATGATTCATTGTTGTAGGAGGCTGTCTCGTGCATTGGAAGTTATGTAGCAGCATCCATGGCCTCGACCCATTAGATGCCAGGAGACCTCACTCCTGGTTAACAACCAAAAGTATCTACACATGTTCCTGAATGTCCCCAGTGGTAGTGGGGGACAGCATTGCCCCCAGTTGAGAAACATTGCTCTGGAGAGCAGACCTTTAACATGCCAAATGTGGTTATTTCATTCAACCTATGCAAACCAACTATCTATTGGATTGGAAGCTAAATCTGGACCCTTCCATGATGAAGTGGCTCCATGTCCCTGTCACAGTTATCACTGCCACGCTGGAAAGGAGACCCATCCTTTCCTCAGAAAACTCATCTGTGCTAGTTTCTCTGATTGTCATCTTGCGCTGTCGTACCCAGATTTCCTTCCCAGAATCTAATCAACATGTAGAAGGGCATCTACAGAGAGACATGCTTTTCAACTCGAGATTTTCAAACCCTGCTTTGATTCAACGGCAATGACGGCCTCTTGTAACTGATCAGGATGGAAAACTAAGTAGCCGGCACTTGCTGAAGAGACCACTGCAACAGAGGATTGCCTTACCTATTGCACATTAACGGGATTTCTTACGACAGTGCCAACAGTTGAACGCCGTTGTTTTCCTAAGATCCTTTTAAATCCCCAACTCAATTACCATGCTCATTTTTCTGATGAATCATCAGCAGAAAGCCAGACCATTTTTCAGAGAGTGGTATGACCCTCAGCTGGAACATCACTTTGTAGGACTCTGCTGTATCTACTTGGCACTAAACAGATGCCCAGTCTAGCCCTGAAGAGGGTTAGGTCTTAGTACTTAACACAGCACAAAATTAACCCTTTAGATCTTTCAGTTTTTTTGAAGATAGCTCTAACACAAAGGACAGAAAGGGGAAAAATAAAACTAAATAATGAAGTCTGTGGTGCTTCTTTATTGTTGTAGCTCTATAGTTGATAGCCTCAGAGATGCAAATCTCAGCTCTAGGCCATCATTAAACTGATGCATCGAAATAATGAAGACTTCACGTATATTTCCCACATCACAGAAGCAGTGAAACGTTAGATCTTCGATATTGCTTTTTCCTCAAGGATTTCCTTTTTTCTCCACCTCATCTTTCTTCACTAGAGGGATACACACCAGCAAAGCAACATCTGACACATTGACATTGCCCCAGATACCAAATCCCTGCAGAATTCGGGGACTGTGCCATAAATGAGGAGCTTCCTTTGAATTCCAAAAGTGCCTCGAAGCTGAAAGTCGAAGAGGAAATGGACAAGTGACTGTCCAGAATTTCAGCTGGGACCCATTGATGCCGTTGTAATAATATGGTTATTATTTAACAGGAAAGGAGCGAAAGATATAAACATGCCATTTGCACAGCTTTGCCCCAAAGTCCCATTAAACATTCTCCAAGTTTATCCCCCATCTGCCCCCCCCCTTTGCCCCACCCCCTCTGATCAATGGAGGAAGGAACTAGACAAAGGCAGCTTACACAAATGCACAGTAAGGTCTGAGTGACCTGGGAAATGCTTTCATGTCAGTCACTCCTGGAAAAAGGTAATTGACCAGGATGGGCATGGCCACTGCAAGAATGCAAAATCTAAATATATAAACTTCTAGACAAAGAAGCCACCATCTCTCTCTTGACTCCAGGGCACCTGGCTTCTGTGACCCCTGCTGTAGGAACCCAAGGAATATAACCCTTTGCCAATAAAGGCTCCTTCCACATTTCATCCTCCCATGGGGGCTTCTGAAAATTCTTATTTCCACTCCACCCCAAAAATTGCTTCCCCCAAATGACAGGAGAGGTTCATCCTCTGATAGCAGCATGAGCTGAGTGCCTTTGTTAGCTCAACAGACAGGCAATGCATACACATTTCTGACCAGTGAGAATGGGAAGATCCAATGGTTAGGGCAAGCAGGTCCTCAGGGATTGAAAGCTCACTAGTTATTTATACTCTTGCTCTTTGTACATGCACCTTTCTAGGTTTCAGGTTGCTTGAAGCTGTTGACATCACAAATACCACAATTCCATCTTTTTTTAAAAAATATGTCTTTATTGATTTCAGAGAGTGAAAGGGAGAGTGAGAGATAGAAGCATTAATGATGAGAGAAAATCATTGATCGGCTGCCTGCTGCACACCCTCTCTTGGGGATCCAGCCCACAACCTGGGCATGTGTGCTGAGGGGAAATGGAACCATGATCTCCTGGTTTATAGGTTGACACTTAAACACTGAGCCACATCAGCCAGGCCACAATTCCATCTTTTCACCCGCAACATCTCCGTGGTGAAAGGTGAACCCTCTCTGATTCCCAAGCCTCTGAAATAAAATCTAGCTTCATGCTCTGAGCTCAAACATGAAGAAGAAAAAAAAAAAGGTAATGACTAATGGGCAATTGTGGTTGCCTTGGCTACAATTCTAATTTTTGGCTAATGGACCTCTGTGTGCTTAATATTTCTTTAAATGGTACATAAAAACACCAAAAAGGGGGTCATTATTATAGGCTTGGCCATATGCCTTTTCCTCTCTTGGTTACCGTTGTCTTCTCTTACCTGCATTCTCACACCCTGGTCCAGGTTATCTGCTATAGCTGGGATGGAGGAAGGCGAGCTCACATCTTCCACTCTCATCTTTCCCATGCATTGCTACATACTGAATGGGATGCCTAGGGGCCTTCCAGCTAACTGCATGTGTAAATGAAAGAGTTTTAAACCACTTCAAGGTGTCATTCAAATTTTCATCCCAGCTAACAGGCAGGAAATTCGCCAAATCCAGCCTGGGGCCATTTCCCATCTCTTTCCCTGCTGACACTCCTGTAAAGTGCTAGACAAAGGCACAGCAAACCGCATATCAGAATCTTTGAGGACTAACTCCCAGTCCTTCCTTCCTCCTGCCTTAACAAAGATCACTTTTCTCACTCATGAGGAGAAAAAGAAACATATAAAGGGTGGAAAGGTAGTTTTCATTACCAGACTTTTTCTTTTTCACGTCCTCTCTTTTTCTTATGTATCCAGATGTGAAACCAATAGTAACCAAAATGTTCTTGGAAATTTATTGAGTGCAATATAATAGAAAACCTTAAGGGTAGAACTTAGTACTCTTTATCCATTACATACTTTTTTGAAATGTAATTCTTTTGTTTGTTTGATTTTTAGGAAAAGAGGATGGGAAAGGGGGAGAAAAATCGATGTTGCCTCCTGCAGGGACCGCACCAGGGATCGAAAATGCAATCTGGGTATATGCCCCAGTTGGGAATTGAACAGATGACCTTTCGGTTCATGGGACAATGCTCCAACCAGCTGGGCCACACAGGCCAAGGCTGTTCATTACTGTATGATTGTAAAATTATTACCTGTGTTGTTGCAAGATTAGGGGCTCTGTGATGATATCCAATTTGGGCTTTCAGCGAGATTCTCTGCCTGTGTACTCTGCCAAGTGCCATCATAGTGATCCCCAGGGTATGAAGGCAATCATCAGTAAATGGCAAAGGGGAGGAGTCAATGGCCCTTCAGCCAGTGGTTCAACCACCCACTAATGAAGACTCTGAACTAGGATAACAGAAAAGCCATCTCTTGAACCACTTTACCAGAGACTATTTTCTAGAATGGTTAAACACAAAGACCAAGATTCAGTGGAACACCTAAGGAAAAATAGCGACACCACTAGTCAAAGTTTTTGAATGAGAGCAAGCTCTATGCAGCCTATATACACAATATAGGTCATTCAAAAACAATTTGTAAGTAATTCACCAAGAACCTAAAAGCAAACCCCAGGATTCTGGAAACTCTCCATCCCCGTCAACAGCTTAGTTTCAGAGCATCTCCAAGAGATTTCAATTAACAATGGTTGGGGCAGGCAAGAGAGGTGCCTTCCCAGTCTGTAACACTGTTGTTCAGTAGAACTGTTCTCACTGATAAGACTGTCCCATATCTGCACTACCCAACATGAGAGCCATTAAACTAAGGGCTTTTGAACATTTGAAGTGTGGGTAGTTCAAATGAAGAACTGAATTTTTAATTTTATTTAATGTTATTGATATTTTAATAGCCACATGTGTCCACTAACTCCATATTGGGTAATACAAGTCTAGAAATGGAAGCAGGGAGTGCTGAGGACTGAATGTCTGGCCCAGGCATTGCCAGGAAAGCTGTATGCCCAGAGCAAGAATGGCACCACGGTTTCGTCTTGCAGGCCATCTGACTGTTAATGAAGGCCGGCTTCCAAAGCTAAGGCTAACTGCTTGGGAGAGAGTGCTCTGATTAATTAGCGATGTCTGAGTTGGTGGCATATGTGTTGCGATTTCTCAATGCCAATATGGTGAGCAGAACTTCAATTTTGTGGAGAATGTAGAGGAAAGTAAAGGAGGCGACCAGGTTCAGTGCCATGAGAAAGATGGTAATTCGAGAAATAGACTGGATTATGGTTATTTCTTTACTGCCCTGAACTAATGCTCTCATATAAATATGGCGAGACAGTGGTTTTAAATGTCTGCAACCAGACAACCAAGGGGCTACTGATGTCAGATTATTTAGTTGGTTGTTTACCTATGCATCGCATTTATTTAGTTGTTTACTTGTTTAGTATGTCTCCCCCACTAGAATGTGGCCCATCCTGGGCCAGAAAGTAGGTACCAGGTAAAAGATTGTCAAATGAGTATATTCATACCAAAATTTATTCTCCAGAAATACATTTGAAGGTCTACTACATATAATGTATTATGTTAGGGTTGGAAATTAGCCAGGAAAAGATGGACCCAGTCTTCCTCATGGCTTATATTAAAAAGCTAATTACACAATTTAGAATGCATGATATGTAACAATAAAGATCTAACTTAAGGGCTAGGCAGGGAAAGGTTCAAGGGAAAGCTTCCTTGAGGTGTGGAACTGAATTTTGAAGGCTAAGTAGGAATTAACAGAGTAAGATGGAAGCGAAGGGGAAAAGAGGAAGAGCAAAGGACATGGATTAGGCCAAAGCTCTGGGCAGAGTGAGCTCCAAAAACTTAAAAAAAAAAAAAAAAAGACCAGTATCACTGTCATCCAAAGAACAAGCAAGGTAGAGGGGCTGAAGAACAAGTAATCAGGGTCAGTCAGTAATGTAATGACCACCTTTAAGTCTATTGAGATACTTGTTTGCTCATTTTCTTAAAAAGGATAGAGAAAACCGTGTGAGAAAACTCATTTATCCAATAAAACCAAAGAGACTTATACTCAAACACACATACACATTCAGCCTTTTTTAAGAGTTTACAAAAAGACTTTACCCACGTACTACTGACTTAGAACTTCCAATCTAGACAGTTCTTAGAAAGGTAAACATATTGTACCCATTTCACAATTGACAACTCTGAGGCTCAAAGAAAATGTGACTACTCATCCAAGACTTCAGTTAGACAGGACACAGCCAGGATTCAAAGTCACACCATCCAAGTCCCATTACCTCCTCTACAGTAGCAGTTTCTTCTCAGTTGAGAAGATTTCCCATGGGAAATCCTGTGTTTGATGAGTAGACCCTACCAACTATGCAATTTTCAAAAAGTTATTTATTGAGGCGATTTTTGTCCTGCAGGTGTAGTCACTCTCCCATAGCACCTTCTCTTCTCGAGCGAGGGAGGCTCAGCTAGTGGTCTAAAGCACCCTTCCTTCATGGTTGAAGGCCTTGGGGTGCTACCTTGTAAAGTTCTACAGCCACTTCTTCAGAAAGGCAATGCAATTTGTCCAATTCGACTCCAGGGCTTTGCTCTGAACTATTTTTTAAGTCAATTTGGAGAACCTGGAATCATTCACAGAGCCTCATTAGTTCTGAAATGCTATGAGTCATTTTCAGACTCATGGATCAAATGCCCCAGAGCACTTTCAACAGTGACAGCTCTCATATCCTGAGAGTCTATAATGGTCCAGATACTGTCCATGGATCTTGTAATTAGGGTGACCAACTGTTCCACTTCATCTGGGACCCAGGGTTTCCCGGGACTGAAGGAGTTGGTTACCTTACTTATAAAAGAATCCAAATCAGAGTGTTCACATGGTTTGCCCAAGGTCCTCACAGACTGTAGGAAAAAACTGGAGTTTGCACTCAGATCTTATTCCCAAGGGTTAGCCCTACCGTGGCCCTCTGGGTAACCATCATAGCACTGCAATTTAGCTGAGACAGATGGACATCTTGTGTACTGATGAAGCATCCATCTTATATAAAATCTGCTGTTTGAAATTTTAACCTTGCTATTTGGCTTCTCTAAATGTTTGCTTGCTTAAATAATAAGGAAAATGAAAGTATTCTCACTTCAGAGAGGCCATTAAACCTTCTCTGGACAAAATTATTAGTCCTGGCACCAGGCCAGGTCTTTGGTTGAGGTCTCAAGGCCTCAGCACATAAGGGCCCTTTAAGAACTTGCAAAGGGGCAGGAAACATCCCATATTTGGGAGACAAAGAAGGTAAAAACATATAAATATGGAAAATTTCTGCATGTGGAGGCCCAGAATTTGAGAAACATTTTCCTCTGGACCTGCGCTTAATAAAAGTAACTTCAAACTCTCCAAGTATTGTTTAATTATTCTGGTTCTCTGTGACATTGAAATGTAAATGAACACCTCAAACTTTCTACTTCTCTGGAGACTTCTCCCTTTTCTACCTTATAAAGTGGATCGGATTTTTTTCAGGACTAAAATAAAACTGGGAGCACTCTGTTTTTTCTCCAATTTTTATAGGTAAGCATGCTTTACTCTTTTTTTTTTTTTAATGGCAAATGTCTTTGTTTTAAAATTGAATTTCTTGGGGTGGCACTGCTTAGTAAAGCCATAGAGGTTTCAAGTGTACAACACTGTAACCCATATCTGCATGCTTCATTGTGGACTCACCGCCCAAAGTCAAGTCTCTCAGCCTCCATTTATCACTCTTTTGCCTTAAGCTCAATGTCCCGATTTGCATGTCAGTGCCAGCAGTGTTATTTCACCTGAGGGCTGCTTTTAAAACACTCAAAGCAATGCAAGCAGTTTGGGCTGGAAAACTAATCAATAAGTTATGGAGAACAAGACTTGAGTCACACCTGAAAAAGTGGAAATAGTAGGAGCAGGGCAGACTTAGTGAAAATTCTTCCTCTGCCATATACTAGCTGTGATCTCATGGCGAATAACAGTTATTTCGAAGGTTTACTGTGGAGCACAAAATGAGATCACTCAATGTGAATCTACCTTGCTCCATGATAGGCACATGATAAATGCCCAATAAATGTTAGTTCACCAACAGGCCCCCCAAAGAAAGAAACTCAACATGTTCCTTGTTTCCGGAGAAACCAAGATGACAGCATAGGTAAACCCGTTATCTTCTGCCTCACACAACAATTTCAACAAAAAGACAAAATGAACATCATCCAGAACCATAGGAAAGCTGGCTGAGTGGAAATTCTACAACTAGAAGGAAAGAGAAAAGCCACTGAGACTCAAAGGAGCTGCAGAAGGCAGAGGTACTGAGACACAAGTGCTGAACTCCAGTTCTGGGTGAGATTCTGGGGATCCAGACTCATACAGGGTGAAAGTGGACTGTCAGGAAAGAGAAAAGTACACCAAGACTCAGAGCAACTGAGAAAGGCAGAGGTACCAAGAAATGTACACAGAAAGGGCAGGCAACTGAGAAGCAGCTGGCTTTCTCAATCAAGAGGGAGACAAAAAACTCCCAAATGCTCTGAACTCCAGTTCCGGGCAAGACTTTCTCTCCTAATTCGAGGAGAAACTGGACTGTCTGGCAGCAGGCAGCACTTGAGGGCATCTTTCTCTCAGAGGTGCTTGCACTGATTACCAAGGGACACTGAAATACTGAGTATTAAGGCAGGGCTGATGGAAAACCAATGCTGTCTGCTCTGCCCTGAGATTCTGTCCCATCCAAGCTAAGCACAGAGGCTTTTGCAAGTCTGTCTCATAAGGGTGTCTCCAGCACAAAAGTTCTCCCAGCGTAGAAACAGGTGATCCTCACAGCCAATTGGCCTGGAGGTCAATTCCTCCCAGTGATAGCAACAACAATCAAGGCTTAACTACAACAAGACTGTGCATACAGCTCACAAAGGGGTGCACCAAGAGTGTCCACCTCAGGTAATTGGGGACGCTGAGCCACTGGGCCCTATAGGACACTCAGCACACAAAGCCACTTTATAAACTCAGGAAAGCAGCCAAAATGTAGAGAAAAAGAGATCACAAATGAAATAAATGGAGGAAAAAGCAAACAACTGGATATAGAGTTCAAAACCACAGTTATAAGGTTTTTAACAATTTTCTAGAAAAGGCAGATAAATTTAGCGAGACCCTCAAGGTTATGAGAAAGGACCAACTAGAAATTAAGTATACACTGACTGAAATAAAAAATATTATACAGAAATCTAACAGCAGACTAGAAGATCACAAGAATCAAGTCAAAGATTTAAAATAAAAAGAAGCAAAAAAAAAACAAGAACAAAAACACTCAACCAGAAAAGCAAAAGGAAAAAAGATTCCAAAAATATGAAGATAGTGTAAGGAGTGTCTAGGACAGCAATTCTCAACCTGTGGGTCATGACCCCTTTGGGGGTCGAACAACACTTTCACAGGGGTTGCCTAAGACCATTGGAAAACACAGATATGATTCATAACAGTTGCAAAATTACAGTTATGAAGTAGCAACAAAAATAATTTTATGATTGGGGGTCACCACAACATGAAGAACTGTATTAAAGGGTCGCGGCATTAGAATGGTTGAGAATCAGTAGTCTAGGACAATCTCAAGCATACCAACATCAGAATTATGGGAGTGCCAGAAGAAGAGAAAGAGCAAGATATTGAAAACCTATTTGAGAAATAATGACCAAAAACTTCCCCAACCTGGTGAAAGAAATAGACTTACAAGTCCAGGAAGCACACAGAACCCCAAACAAAAGGAATCCAAAGAGGATTAAAATTAATCATAATTAAAATGCCAAGAGCAAAGGCAAAGAGAGAATATTAAAAACAGGCCAGATGGGAGTGGCAAGAAATATTCAAAGTGATGAATAGCAAGAACCTACATCCAAGATTACTCTACCCAGCAAAGCTATCATTCAGAATTGAAGGTCAGATAAAAAGCTTCACAGATAAGAAAAAGCTAAAGGAGTTCATCACCACCAAACTGGTATTATATGAAATGCTGAAAGGTATTCTTTAAGAAGAGGAAAAAGAAGAAAAAAGTAAAGATAAAAATTATGAACAACAATACATATCTATCAACAAGTGAATCTAAAAATCAAGTGAATAAACAATCTGATGAATCGAATAAACTGGTGAATATAATAGAATCAGGGACATAGAAAGGGAGTGGACTGACAATTCTTTGGGGGAAAGGAGTGTAGGGGGTGCCGAAGAGACTGGACAAAAATCGTACACCTATGGATGAGGACAGTGGGGGGGAGGCAAAGGCAGAGTGTGGCGTGGGAACCTTGTGGAGGGGAGGGATGGGCGAAAAAAGAGGAACAATTGTAATAATTTGAACAATAAAAATTTATTAAATTTTTAAAAAATGTTCCTTGCTTCCTAATCTTCTCAAACTTCCACCAGAATTTCTGCAACCTAACCCTATAATACATTGCATCATAAGAATACCAACAGCCCAATTTTGTTTAAAATAAGAATGGGGCAAATATTTGAACGGACATTTCTCCAAAGAAACATACAAATGATAACTAGGCACATGAAAAGGTATTCAATCTTATGAGTTGATACAGATTAAAGCCACAATGAGATACCATTACACACTTACTAGAATGACGAAAATTAAAAATACCGACAATACCAAGTGTTGACAGTGATGTGGGGCAACTGGAAATTGCATACACTGACAGTGGCAATGTACCAATATGACAGGTACATTTTGAACAGCTGCTTTTGAAAGTAAATTGACAGCTTCTTATGAACTTATCATAAAAACTCAGCAGTCCCATTCCTTGAAATTCATCTAAGAGAAATAATACATGTGCACACACACAAACACACACAAAAAATAGTTTATAGGAGCTTTATTTATAAAAGCCAAAAACCTGTAAATAATCCAAACAATCATCAACAGGCAAATGAATAGATAATGCGTGGTACATCCATACAAAGAGATTCTACTCGGTAAGAAAAAGGAACTACTGAGACCCCAAAATGAGTGAATATTAAATACATGTGTTAAGCAAAAGAAGTCAGATGCAAAAGATGCACTCTGTACTCCATTTACATGAAATTTTGGAGGAGGCTGCAGTGGGGTGAGGGGTTTGTCTACAGAGACATAAGGAACTCTATGAAAGTGATGGAAACATTCCACTTCCTGTTTGGGGTGTAGTTACACAGGCATACACATTTGTCAAAACTCACTAAACTGTATACTTTAAAAGGATGAATTTTACTGCCAGTAAATTATATGCCTGTAGATCTGCCTTTAAAAAGAAAAAAAGATCATAATAAATACCATATGACTTCACTTATATGTGGAATCTAAAGAACAAAATAAGCAAACAAAATTAAACAGACTCATAAATACAAAAACAGACTGTTGTTTGCCAGAGTTCAGCAGGGGTAGGAGGAACTGGGGAGAAAAGGTGGAGAGATTAAGAAGTACAGATTGGTAGTAACAAAATAGAGATATAAAGTACAGGTTAGAGCAGTGGTTCTCAACCTTCCTAAGGCTGCGACCCTTGCATACAGTTCCTCATGTGGTGGTGACCCCAAGCCATGAAATTTTGCTACTGTTATGCATCGTGATGTAAATATCTGCATTTTCCGATGGTCTTAGGCGATCCCTGTGAAAGGGTCGTTCAACCCCCAAAGGGGTCGCGACCCACAGGTTGAGAACCGCTGGGTTAGAGAATACAGTCAATATTGCTTGAAATATAGCGGAAGGGACCGCCTTGTAAAGTATATAATTGTCTAATCATTATGCTATACACCTGAAACTAATGCAAAATAATACTGAATATAAATTGGCATTGAAAAAAAGGGTTTTAAAAACTTTAAGACATATAAAGTGCCACTGACTTTCTTCTGAATATGTTTATAAATGTTACAAACTGAGCGTAAGTATTGTTTAAGTAACTACATGATTTAAAAAAAAAGAAAACAGATGGTAAAATATAGGGAGTCTAGTCTGGGAAGGGGGTGCAATTCTGGGAACGAGATGGAGGTGGAAGCTTGGGAGAGTGGATGGGTAGGGTGGATCCAGCCACTAGTCGTCATGAATAGGACATGACCTGAGCCTTTGGGTATAGGGGGAGCAAACCAAGAAAAAGGGAGACACTCATTGTCCCCATGGTCCCACAGTATCATTTCACTTGGCTACTTCTAATGCTTGTTAAGTAGGTCACCATTTTACCTTTAGAAATGTGGTAAGTGGCCCACCTATGAAGAACACACTAGCAGAGGCACCCCTCCCTGCTGCTGCTCCCAGTTACATTTCCCGCTGAGCTTAAGACTGCTCTAAAAATTTTACAAAAGACAACAGCCTAGTCTGAGAAAACGGATCTTTCTTCCAACTGATTTCACATCTGCCAAAGCTGCCCCCATGAGAACAGGAAGACAATCTCAAAGTTGTTGCATGGGGGCCCGCAGCCGTTGCCAGAGCCCAATGCATAAGTACAAAGAGGTCCACAGAGACTTTAGGAGAATAAAATGAGGGGAAGGGAGGGGAGCGGAGGGGATGGGATATACATGACAAGAGTGTGGGGTGTGGAAGGGAGAGCTGGGTGAAGGCTGCAACCTATTCTTTCTCAAGAAAGGCTACTTTATTCAGGGAAAAAAATTATTTATTTATTCATTCATTCATTCATTTCTTGTGCTTAAATAAGCCACACGTAAGCAGATATTTGACCAATAAGCAGATGTCTGATCCAATAAGGCCAATTAGATATCCTTTCCATGGACTTTGACACTTGAACAGAGTGACATGAAGGCCGGAAATGACTGGAATTTATTCTTCTGTCAGAGCACTGGAGAGACCATCCATCACTTTCTACTACTACTTAGATCTAGATTCCCTGGCTTCCTTATGACCAGTTGCATCACTTTTCCTTTGATTCTGAAAGTACCTTGCTACTTTACAAGAAAATAATTTCTCGCTCAAATTAAAGTCACTTTCTGTTGCTTGCGATCAAATAGGCCTGAAGGATACAGTTGTCTAGCCACTATGTTCTACACCTGAATCTAATACAAAATGATATTGAATATACACTGTAATTGAAAACATGTAGCTCAATCTTTTTTTAAGGGTTAAAAGTTGCTTCCCAATCCTCCTGGGAAGCCATAAAGGTGACGTGTGAAAAAGCAGGACAATTGACTGGCTTTCCTAATGTCTTGCGTGTACTCCGGGGGCCTAGGCTGGGACCCAGGGGCCTTCCATCCTGGTCCTCCTGACTTTCCCGATGAGAGAGGAGCAATCTATTGACAAGTTAGAACGAAGGATAACCCTTTCTAACCTCCTGTCCACCAGGAAACAACACAGGGATGTCTCAAGGCCAGCAGGGCAAAATGGGATCCCAGACCACCAGCCTGGTTTGATTGTAGAGCAACGCATGTGTGTCGTTTCCAGCCCCATGACCTACTGGAGCACTGAAAAGTCGAGGTCAGTGGTCGGCGAACTGCGGCTCGTGAGCCACATGCAGCTCACGAGCCGCGGTTTGCCGCCCACTGGTCTAGGTGAACTTAAGAGTCCCAACTCATTCTCCTTTTCAGGACCCTGGACCACAACAGTAATAACCATAAACATTATTATTATTATTATTATTATTATTATTATTATTATTATTATTAACAGTTACTGAGCAGTCAATCACTGTGAAGCACTGAATCAAGAACTTTACATGCTGCATCTCCTTCAAGCCATACCTACAATAACCCTAAGCGGTAGGCACCATAATTATTCTTATTTTACAGAAAAAACGAACTGAGGTTAAATAAAAAAGGTTAGGTCCTTATCTGAGGGTAGCAGTTGGTGAAAGAGCCAAGATCAAATGCAGGTCTTTCTGATTTCACTCTTAACAGCAAGCCAACACACTTAATCACAAATGGCATCCTATCTGATGGGGGCAAGTCTCTGCCGCTGAGCCAGAAATCAGAGTTGCCCCGGCTAACACAATGCAAAAACAAAAGGGTTTCCATTATTTGTCATGCCAGGAACCAACACCCAAGGGGTTAGGCATCAAAGTGAACTGTCTTGATTTTATCAATGCCTTTTCTCCTCTACTTGCCACATGAGACTTTGCTGTCCTCTGCATGCTGACAAATCCTATCCTACCTGGAACAGGAAGATTGCTCGGGATAAAATAAAAAAAGAAGACTCTCACTCCCCAAAAGTTAATAGCACTCAAGAGCATTGCCAAAGTGGTCATTCTCATAGGGCTCACTGCAGTTGAGGGCTCCAGGGACCTCAACCTTTGTACTTTGCAAGCTGGGTCTGCCCACCAGGAAAAATGGGGGGAGAGTTAACCCAAAGTTAAATTTGGCCCTTAAGTACCCTCTCACACAAGCTTTCAGGGGTAAGTAAAGTCTTACGTCCTGAGAAGATAGAAATGGAAAACATCCACAGGTTACACATTCACTCCACAAAAACTGGACAGGTTTAGTGTTATACCAACAATAATGTCTTCATTGTCATAAAAATACAATGATTACATAGAACGTTAACATTAAGGGAAGTGGGGTAAAAGGACATATGGGAAGTCTCTGTCTTATCTTGCAACTGTTCGATAAATCTAAACTTATTTCACAATAAAAGGCTTCTACAGATGTGCTGGACAGGCTGGGGAAGAAATTGCCTCCAGCATCCTCAGTGCCACTGACAGGAGAGCATCACTGAGGGAATGCCGTTGAGGTGAGAAGCTGGCGTCTAGTGCGTCAATGAAGGACCATTGCTAGCAAAGGCACAGGATCTCTCTGGTCCCAAACCGCCAGAATAACACATCTTGCAAACCAAGACTTAAACCAGAGCTAAATGAAAAAGAGGGGTTATTCATAATACCTCACATCTGGGCCATAAACACATGCTTACTACACATAAACACATCATGGTAAATGGTATGGGAGGGCTGGGCAATGTGTGTGTGTGTGTGTGTGTGTGTAACATACAGAGAGGAAGAAAATGAAAAAATATATGAATGAATGAAGGTAAGGCAGACAAGAAAGGATCATTTATGTTACTCATCCAAGATCCATGGAAGAACTCACATTTGTATACCGTTCCCCTGAAAGTAAGGCATCCCCCCAAAATAAGACCTACTTCCAATTTTGCCTCTCGCTGTAATATAAGGCATTCCCCCGAAAATAAGATCTCCCTGATAATAAGGCCTCCCCCGAACATAAGGCCTCCCCGGAATATAAGGCCTCCGAAGCTACTGTAAAGTGTCTGACTCCTGATTTAAAGAGACCTCGCACTGCCTGAACAGCTCCAGCTGCGCTGTGGCCAATCAGTGAGCTGGTTTGTGATGACAACTACTACCATACCATATACAGGTAATAAATTTCCTTTTTTTTTTTTTTGTTCAACAATAAATGTGTACCATATTCTTCTTCATGGAAAAATAAGACATCCCCTGAAAATAAGACCTAACGCATCTTTGGGAGCAAAAATTAATATAAGACACTGTCTTATTTTCGGGGAAATAGGGTAAGTAACTTGGTAACATAAATGAAGTAGATACTGGCGTGCTGGTCCTCAACACAAGGAACTTTTTTCCAGATTTTCCAAAAAAAGTTTCAGAACTACCCACCGAAGAATTAGTTCCCATAAGGAACGTATTTCAGAAGGGTATTAAGAGGCCCAGAAAGAATTAGATGTTTAAGGCCTACAGAAAACTTTGCAAGAAAGCTTTAAAGGACGATCAAACCCAGGGTCCAAAGACTTCCCAGAACTGGAAGGTCTCTTATTCAGTCTTCACCTGTAAGACTAGGAGGAAAGAGTTCTGTCCAGTGTAGACAACCTCTTTTCAGATGTGAGGAAGGCGTTGTTGAGGTAGTGGGTGAGGAAATATCCCCTGAGGTGCCCCAAGGGGTTACACACTGTCTTTGGATGTCACTGCAAGAACAGGAGACTGCTCTCGTAAGGTTTAAGATAAACCTGCCTTAAAGTGCAGAGGACGAACAAACGCTCGATTTCAGATCTTCTCCAGTTCGTGGAATCACAGCATACCAGGTGTACTGGTCAATAATGAGGATTTTTTCTTCAATAGATGGAGTTACACATATATTTATACATATGCAATTTGACATGTATGCAATTTTGTTGTATTGATAACAAGCTTCAAAACTTCATATGTCAAATTTTCCAAAGGTGTTAACATCAAATATTTTTATGCTTAAAAATATCAAATTTCATCCCCAAAACAAGAGCAGCTGCAGGAATTCATTACTTTATTTTGAAGAGAAGTGCTACTGAAAGTTACTGTATATTTCAGGAAGCTTATGGTGAACATGCTCCATCTCAAGATACTTGTGAACACCGGTATAAATGCTTTAAAAGTGATGCTTTCAATGTGAAAGACAAAGAACGTCCAGGTCAACCGAAAAAGTTTGAAGACCAACAATGACAAGCATTATTGCATGAAGTTGCATGTCAAACTCAAAAACAACTTGCAAAAAGATTAACTGTTGCTCAGCAAACACTTTCCAATCATTTACAAGCAATGGGAAAGATTTTAAAGGAAGGAAAATGAGTGCCACATCCAATGAATGAAAGACAAATGGAAAACCAAAAAGTCATCAGTAAGATGTTGCTTCCATGGCATGAAAGTCTTTTTTGCATCGAATTGTGACTGGCAATGGAAAGTGATTTATTTTGAGAATCCCAAACGCACAGAATCATGGGTTGATCCGGTCAACCATCAACATCGACTGCAAGGCCAAATTGCTTCGGAAAGAAGACAATGCTCTGCATTTGGTGGGATCAGGAAGGTGTGGTGTATTATGAGCTTCTAAAACCAGGTGTAACCATTAATACTGACCGCTACTGACAACAAATAATCAATTTGAACCACGACCAGAATGTGCCAGAAAACATGGCAAAGTAATTTTGCTTCATGATGACGCACCATCACACACTTCAAAACCAGTTAAAGACATGTTAAAAGATTTTGCCTGGGAAGCATTAACCAACCTGCCGTATTCACCAGACCTTGCTCCTTCAGGTTTCCACTTGTTCCAATCGATGGCACACACACTTTCTGAGCAGCACTTCAAAACTGATGAAGAAGTGGAAATTTGGGTCTCTGAATGGTCTGCCTCAAAACAAGAAAAGTTCTATTGGGACCGTATCCACAAATTACCTGAAAGATGGGGAAAATATGTAGCTAGCCATGGACATTACTTTAAATAAAGCACTTTTGATATTTCTCTTGAAATTATCCTGTTTTCTTTGATTACAAAATCTGCATTATTAACCGGTACCGGTTGGACCCTTTATGGGGTCAATACAACAAAATATCATATATATCAAATCGTATATATATCAATATATGTGTAACTCCATCTGTTGAAAAAAATCTGCATTATTAACTGGTACACCTAGCACATAGCATGTGGCTGCTTTAATGTGTCTCGGAAGAGTACTTGCTAGAGAGGAATGGAGCATCGTCATTCTAGGAAGAGAAAGTGCCAGTTACATCATGAAACCCTGGCGTAAAAAATCCCCTGACTGATCCAGTTTGCTAACCTTTCTTCCAATTTCAGAGACTTTCTGGAGAAACCTGCAGTTTGGGAGACAAGTGGATCGGGCACTAAGCTCTGATTCCTTTTCCAATCAGACAACTGGGATAAATTCATGAGAAAATAAATCATGTCCTGAAACCCGAGTCAGGAAAATTAAATAAATAAATGCCATTACTCCCTGACACTTGCAGCAGGAGAGGGTATTCATACCCACTGACATCCTATTTTCAGTCCCTGCTTGGAGAATATTTAAGACAAATAATACAGTATTCAACATTCGTATTTTCTACTCTCATACATGAAAAGAACATAATGGTTCAATATATCACATTCACACATGACTGTGTTGATATCTGATGTTGATAATCTCCCAACCTCACCCCCCAAACAGCTTGATAAAACCACATTTCACTTTATCCCAATTTGTCTCCCATTTATACATGTTAGTAGAATCATTTGGTTCGACACCCATAGGCCTTTTTTGTAATGAAATCGGCAATTGCTAAAGAACATCAATTTATAACCTGCCTTCGTACCCACCAAAGACAAAAAGAGTTATTAAAGTCCTAAACCCAGGAACCGCCCTCAAAACTCTTAGAAGAACCACCAGCAGGAGCAAAGCAGAGACCAGCAAAGAAAGGGTTAAGCACAGCTGATTTCTGGGTGAAGAGAGGGATGCAAGATCATCTTCTAAGGCAAACACCTGGAGGGGAAAAAGTAGTATTTTTGTTTCCACCTCAAGAAATTGCAGACAAACAGAAAGCAAATCACATCAGTGGAATACTCAATTATCTGAGCATGCTAATTAACGAACTGTAATCAACCGGCTTTCAGTCCTCTCTTCACCTGCTTTAATATTTGTAGTGCACTGCCTTCCTCGCTCCTCACAACCGGTGGAACATTAGACAGTCTGCATGGTGCATCCAAGGGAAACAAACAAGCACAGATTTCTGCTGATGGCAGGAATTCCTCCTGCTCACGGCATATGAACCAACATTAGGGAGATGGCAGCGCCGGCTGTATATTTTAATTATTCCCCACACCTACTTTGCAAAGGAGACTTATAGTCCAATTAGGTAATATGATGCTCCGTTATGGTTATTTCCGAAAACTAAGCACAGACAGTCACTTAAAGTAGTAAATATGCAGTCATGACAGAATTAAATATTCATGAAATCAAGAGCGACGGGGAAAGCTGAGAGGATATTAGAATATTAAAATTCATCATAGCTTTTACAATGTAAATCTTTGTAGGCATTTGTAAGGCGCCCCGGTCAGGTCTAGAAAGGTGTTGAAATTCCCGTTTCTTGGTAGGCTGCCATTAAAATTACAATATTGATTTTGGTAGATAAACAACCACCTCAAGCCTTAGTTCAGTTGCAATCCGCAAGACAATTTTGAGCATTGGCAAATACCAACTTGTTAAGTGAGCCTGTCTCCAGAGGCAGAACCACACCATGCGAAGTGACTCCAGTACGTTTCCCATCTTTGTTCAGTCCACCGGTACCCCTCTTAGGAGGACCAGTAGACCAAGGCAACCGCCTGCTAGGGACATCTGACAGGCGATTCTTTCCTAGGTGGAGAAGTGACTCTGTGCTTGAACACCCCCTTAAGTGAGCAAAAGGGCGAGAAAGTCTATTGCCCGACCCTTCTTCGGTTCCAATATTCTGATTTGTGGAACCAACTTTTCCCCAACCTTAGCAAGCACGTTTCAAAACGTTATCAACAAACACATGTGTACACTTTATACAGACGCCACTGAACACTAGCTTCCCCCAAAACTGAGCTCCGAGTTTGTCTGGAGAAGCAAGACTGTACCTGGACACCGAGCTGTTACCAATACACTCTACTACTATCACCCAAGCATCCTACTCCTGTTACCCAAGCATTCGTTCCTATGGCCTGGCATCTACTGGACCATTTTCCCAAGCCCAGAAGCACCAAGCACCAGAGAACAGCGTCTGAACCATTTCTCAGCTGGGATCCAGGGGCCCTGGAGAACTCTCTCTCTCTCTCTCTCTCCACAGGAAGTCGTGGCTGTCCCCCTAGTCTACAATGACACAGCAGGGCGCCCCTGCGGCCAGGCACTGGGTCCCCACCCTCCTCGGTAGGAGGGTGCCCGGGTGAGGAGTTCAGAGCTGGGGGTTAAGCAGTAGTGATCTGCATGCTACCAGGGAGCCAAACTTTGCTCCCATTGTTGTCATCTTTAGGTGGATGTCACATTCTTCCCAGGCGTCTCAGAAGCCACTTGGCAACTCCTGCAGCCATGTGTTTCCCCCCCTGACCTAGATCATCCGAAGGAGCTGGGGCTGCGGGGGGCAGGGGGGGGGGGCGGAAGCAAAGGTCTCGGGGCACGGCTCTCCCTCCCGAGGGGTGGGCTCTGCCCCGGCGGCATCACCGCGCCGCCGCCGCACGAACCAGAAGACTTTCCTCTGCACACCCCGCTCCACAGGGACACAGCAGGGCGGACTCGGGCTCACGCCTTCCAGTTCAGAAAGTCGCCGGTGCCCCACGATCCCCGTCCCCCCACCGCACGCCTTCCCCCGCAGCTGCAGCCCCCACCGCCGCCGCACACACACACACACACACACCCGGGGAGGGGGGTGGCGGAGACGGAGGGCTTAAAGTGACAGCCACTCCTGAGAGCTCCTCGGTTTCCTTCCAAAGGTGTCACCGCGCCAACACCGGGGACCTACCTTGCTGTCTCCTCTCTCGCCGTGGGCTCTCGCCTCGGGATCGCCGCTGTCCTCGGGTCCCGCACTCTCGCCGGGCAGTTCATCCTGAGCCGGCGGCGGCGGCTGGGGCTGGGGCTGGGGCTGGGGCGGCTGTGGCGGCGCCGGGCAGGCTCCGCCAGCCCCCGGGGGCCGGGGGATGGGCTCCGGGCGCGGAGAAACTCCCTCCACATCCATCTCCATCTTCCCATTCACTGGAGGGCAAGACAAAAGCCGAGCGGGGACTTGGCGGCGGCGGGCGCGCGGCGGCTCCTCAGCGGCCCGCGGCACGCATGGCTCCCGAGGAGGGGCCGCCTCCCGCGCGCCCGCCCGCCCTCCCGCCGCCCTGCGCCCGCGCTCCCCGCCGCTCCGCTCGCCGGCTCGGCTCCG